>JAODAL010076738.1:0-13517 GCA_025379985.1 Phyllomedusa bahiana | reverse complement strand
GGGAAAGGAAGAGGAAAGAAGGAAGGGTGGAGGGGGGGGAAAGGAAAAACAAAAGGGGGGGGGAAAAAAAAAAGGGGGGGTGGGGGGGGGAAATGGAGGAAGAAGGGGGGGGGGGGAAAGGGGGGGGAGCATGGAAAGGGAAATTTTTTTGGCTTCAAGTTGCTGTATTTCGAGACAAGGAGCCCCTATCAAAGAAGTAATTTACCCAGAATTCAGCGATTTTCAATGTCCAGAACAATATGCATGCAGAGGGGTTTTCCCGCCAGTAAGAATGGAAAATGGGGAAAAGAAGTATCCTTGGAGGACGGGGGGGTTACCTCCCCCAGCCAGGACCGCGGTCAAAATTGCGCCCCCTCTGGGGTTTTCGGGGTCCCCAGACGTGCCGGACGCCTTTGGAGGGCGTACGGAAGTGGGTGTTGATCAAAGGGGAGCAGCGCGGATTCCCAATCTGGTTAAAGAGATCTGCGGAAAAGTTCAGGGTTGCGAAAAGTTGGAAGGTCGGGCGGGGAAAAACCCACCTCTCCCCCCTCGATTTGGGAGGGAAAAGGGGGGGTAGCCCCATCGTCGAGTTTGTTAGTTGTGAAGATCGCTAGGAGGGGTTTAAGAGCTGGCGCACCCTTTAAGGCACCTGGAAAGGTCCGGAAAGTAGACAAACTACAGCTCAACGTGTTGGCTGTGCGACCCAAACCCTTTTCAAAATTTTCTTTTTCCCGGGAATAATAATGCCCCGGGGACTTTTTAAACCCCCCGGGGTGCGTGCTGATCGCGGAGAGAGGCGTAATCGTGGAGAGCCTGCGGGTTTTAGCCTAATTGTGGCTCTGCGGGGAAAAGAGTGGCCAAAAGTCAAAAGTTTAAAACCCCCAGGGTGTCTGGGAGTTTGCCTGCTCCCCATAATTTGAGGGGGGAGATGCAATTCTCCTCCTTCCGGGCAGGCGGGAGAGTGTCATTGATGGCACCCCTTTCTCACTGCGGGCCCCCGGGGGCTGAGCCCTATGGTGGAGAGTGGGGGGAAAGTCCCTGTTCCCCCTCGGAGGGAGCCCGGACATGCGCACACAATGTGTACGGAGGGGGCTCCGTGGGGTGAAACAGGGGTCGGGGTGATGAAGGAGGGGATGACTTTCCCACGTGGCGCCGGCGCAGGTCTCCCAAAGTCCCCTTCCCCCCCAAAAGGGCGGGGAAAAGCCCACCCCAGGAGGAAGCGCCCCGGGGAGTTTGTCCTCCGGGTGCGCAGTGGGACGCTCACCCCCGGTCGGGATGTGTGAAACTCCGGCGGGCGGGGACAAGTGGGGCCGTACAGCCGGGGGTCCAGGCTCGAGGTAAGCTCGCAAGGGAGCAAAATGTTTGGGGTGGGTTTTCCTAGAAAGCAGGGGTCGGGGGGTCCCGGACTTCTTCTTTTTTGGGTTTTCCTTATTGTTGTCTCCCGCAGTTTTGCAAGGGCCCCGACGGAGCTCAGTTAATGTGCCCAACCCCGCCCCCCCCCCCCCCGTGCATTTTTTTTTAATAGAGAAATTCAAACATAATGATACAGCCATGTATTATGCCATTTTTTTAAATTAAATACGGTGTGGCCACAGGAAACAAGGAAAATACAAACAAAGCATGTCAAAGGGACCGGGTTTTAGAAGGAACAATCCCAACATTTTTAGGTACATGGACAGTCAAAAAAAGGTGTTTTTTGGGTGTGGGGGAGGTGTTTAATGCTGGTTATTGGGGGGAAAGGAGCGAAAGTAATGGCTGTGGATGGGGGGTGGAGAGATATTTGATATGGTGTTTATTGATGGATAGCAGAGTGTGTTAAGCTGTGTTTTATGGGTGGCATGAACAGAGTGAATAAGGCTGTGTTATATAGGTGGGGGAGCAAAATGTATAAGGATGTGTTATTTGGTTGGGGAGCAGAGTGTATGAGGCTGTGTTATATGGGTGGTGGGAGCGGGAGTGTTTTGGGCTGGGGTTTTTTGGGTGGGGGGGTAGTGGGTTTTTAAAAATTTTGTGTTTATGGGGGGGGGGAAAGCGAGTTTGAAAATTGCTGTGTTTTTTAGGGGGTGGTGAGGAGCAGAGTGTATTATATGGGTGGGGGAGCAGAGTGTATAACGGTGTGTTATTTGTTTGAGGGGAGCAGAGTCTATTATATGGGTGGTGGGTGCAGAGTGTATAAGGCTGTATTATATGGGTGGGGGGAGCAGAGTGTGTTTTATGAAGAGGAGCAGAGATTATAAGGGTGTGTTATGTAGGTGGGGGAGTAGAGTGTATAAGGCTGGGGTTTTTTGGGAAAAGGGGCGGGAGTTTTAAAATGTGTTTTGGTTGGAGGGGTGGAGAAGATTTTTGATATGGGGGTTTTTTTTATGTATGGGGAGCAGAGTGTATGGGTGGTGGGAGCAGAGTGAATTAGACTGTGTTATATGGGTGGGGAAGCAGAGTGTATAAGGCTGTGTTATATGGTTGGGGTGAGTAGTGTATAAGGGTGTGGTATAATGGGTGGGGGAGGGAGTGAATGAGGTGGTAAAAAAGGGTGGGGGGGCAGGGTATATAATGCTGTGTTACATGGGAGAAGGGAGCAGATTGTATAAGGCTTTGTTGTATTGGTGGGTGGAGCACATTTTATGATCTGTGTGTTTGATTGATGGGGAGCAGAATGAATAAAGCTGTGTTGTATGGGTTGGGAGCAACATTTATTTAAGGTGGTAGGGTGGGTGGGGGGGAGAATGAATCCCTGTGTTATTGGGTGAGGCGGCGAAATGTATAAAGCTTGTTATATGGGTGGGGGAGCAGTGTGTATGAGGCTGTGTTATATGGGTGGGGGAGCAGAGTGTAAAAGGCTATGTTATATGGTTGGGGGGGAGCTGAGTGTATAATTCTGTGTTATATGGGAGAAGGGAGCAGAGTTTATAAGGCTGTGTTATATGGATTAAGGGAGCAGATGGTATAAGGCTCTGTTATATGGGTGGGGGGGAGCAAGTGTGTTGAGGCTGTGTTTTTATGTGGGGGGACCCGAGTTTTATAAGGTGTGTTAAAGGGGGGGGGTGGGAGTTTTAAAATTGAGTGTTTTTATGGGTGGGTTGCAGGTGGTGTCTGTTTTAAAGGGGTTTCCCGGGGGGAATTTTGTAAAAGGGAGTTTATGTGGATGGGGGAGCAAAGTGGTGTGTTGTATGTGTGGGTGGAGCAGATTTTATAATATGTGTTTTTTTATGGTGGGATCCCAGAGTTTTTTAAAGTGTGTTTTTGGGTGGGGGAGCGAGTGAGGGAGGCTGTTTTATAGGGGGTGGGGGAAGCAGTTTGTTAAGGGGGTTTTTTATGGGTGAGGGAAGCAGACTGTTAAATGGGTGGAAGAGTAGCATGTATAAGAGTGTATTATATAGGAGGGGGAGCAGAGTGTATTGTGTGGCATATGGGTGGAGGGACCAGAGTGTATAAGGTTGTGTTATATGGATGGGGTAACATAGTGTATAAGGGTGTATTTTTGTCTGTGGAAGAGCAGAGTGTATAAAGCTGTGTTATATGGGTGGAGGGAGCAGAGTGTATAAGGCTTATATAGGTGGGGGCTACAGAGTGTATAATGGTGTGTTATATGGGAGAATGGAGCAGAGTGTATAAGGCTGTGTTGTATGGGTGGGTGGAGCAGATTTTGTGATATGTGTTTTATTGATGGGCAGCAGTGTGTGTTAAGCTGTGTTTTATGGATGGCGGGAGCAGAGTGAATAAGGATGTGTTATATGGTTGGGGAGCAGAGTGTAAAAGGCTCTGTTATATGGGTGGGGGGAGCAGAGTGTATAATGCTGTGTTATATGGGAGAAGGGAGCAGAGTGTATAAGGCTGTGTTGTATGGGTGGGTGGAGCAGATTTTATAGTATGTGTGTTTTATTGATGGGCAGCAGTGTGTGTTAAGCTGTTTTATGGATGGCGGGAGCAGAGTGAATAAGGATGTGTTATATGGTAGGGGAGCAGAGTGAATAAGAGTTTGTTACATGGGTGGGGAGCACAGTATTTAAGAGTGTGTTATTTGGGTGGGGGAGCAGAATGTGTAAAGCTGTGTTATATCGGTGAGGCGAGCAGAATTTATAAGGCTCTGTTATATGGGTGGGAGGAGCAGAGTGTAAAAAGCTATGTTATATGGGTGGATGGAGCAAAGTGTGTGAGGCTTTATTATATGGGTGGGGAGCAGAGTGTATAAGGCTGTGTTGTATGGGTGGGTGGAGCAGATTGTTTAAAATTTTGGTGTTTTTTGGTGTTTTGAGGGCAATTTTTTAAAAAGGGCTGTTTATATGGTTGGGGCAGCGGTGTAAAAGGGCCGTGTTATATGGGGGGGGGGACCCGTTTTTAAAAGGTATGTTTATGGGTGGGGAAAGAGGGAAAAAAGTCTGTGTTATAGGGGGTGAGGGAGCACAGTTTTTTAAGGGGGGGGTGTTTATGTGGGGGGGGGGCCCAAGTTTTAAAAGGGTGTGTTGTATGAGTGGGTGGAGCAGATTTTATAATATGTGTGTTTAATGGCTGGGGGAGCAGAGTGTATTAAGATGTGTTATATGGGTGGGGGGAGCAGAATGTATAAGGGTGTGTTATAGAAGTGGGGAGCAGAGTATTGTTTGTGTGGCATATTGGTGGAGGAAGCAGATTGTATAAGGCTGTGTTATATGGATGGGGTTAACAGAGTGTATAACGGTCTGTTTTATGGGTGGGAGAGCAGAGTGTATAAAGCTGTGTTATATGGGTGGAGGGAACAGAATGTATAAGGCTGGTATAGGTGGGGTCATCAGAGTGTATAATCTTGTGTTATACGGGTGGGGTTAGCATAGTATATAAAGGTGTGTTTTAAAGGGTTTGGGGAGCGAGGTGATCTTGTGTGTTTTTGGGGTTGGGGAGCGAGTTTATAAGGTGGGGTTTAGGGGTTTGGGGGGGAGGTGTTTTTAAAAGGGTGGGGGGTTTGAGGTGTATAAGGCTTTATTATTTGGGTGGGGGAGCAGAGTGTGTTATATGGGTGGGGGAGCAGTGATTACAAGGGTGTGTTATATAGGTGGGGGAGCAGAGTGTTAAAGGTTATGTTTTGGGTTTGGGGGAAAAACCCAGAGTTTTTTTTAAAATTTTTTATTTTTGGGTTATAGGGGAGAAGGGAGCAGAGGTAAAAGGGCTGTTTTGGGTATGGGGGGGTGAAGAAGATTTATGATGTGTTTTTTAGGGGAGGGGGAGAAGGTGTTTAGGCTGTGTTTTATGGGTGTGGGGAGCGGTGTTTTAAGGTGTGTTATAGGGATGGGGGGAGAGGTTTTAAAAGTTTGTGTTATATCGGTGAGGGAACAAAAATTTTAAAAGGGATTTTTTAATTGGGTGGGGGAGCAGGTGTTTTAAAAGCTGGTTATATGGGTGGGGGAGCAGAGTGTTTAAGTGTGTTTTTCTGGGTGGGGAGAGAGTCTTTTAAAGGGGGTTGGGGGAGAGGGGGGTTTAAAAGGCGTTTTATATGGGTGGGGGATGGGTATATAAAAGGGGGTTTTAAATTTTGGTGGGGGAGCAGATTTTTAAAAAAAGGGGGCTGTGTTAAGGGTTGGAGGGAGTTAGTGTTTTTTTTGGGTTATTTTGGGGTGGGGGAGAGGTTATCAGATGTGTTATATGGGGGGGGGGGAGCAGAGTGTATAATCATGTGTTAAGTAGGTGGGGGAGCAGATTGTATTATATTGGTGGGGAGCTGAGTTTATAATGGTGTTATATGGGTGGGGGAGCAGAGTAGTAAATGGGTGAGCAGAGTGTATTAAGCTGTGTTATATGGGTGGGGGAGCAGAGTATAAAAGGCTGTGTTATATGGGTGGGGGGAGCAGAATGTATAAAGATATGTTATATGGGTAGGGGAGCAAAGTGGGGAGCAAAGTGTATAAGAGTGTGTTGTATGGGTGGGTGGAACTGATTTTATTATATGTGTGTTTAATGGCTTGGGGAGCAGAGTGTATTAAGCTGTGTTATATGGGTCGGTAGAGTAGATTGTATAAGGCTGTGTTACATGGGTGGGCGGAGCAGAATGTATAAGGGTGTGTTATATGGGTGGGAGAGCAGAGTGTTAAGGGGGGTTTTTATATGGGGGGGGTTTGGCAGGTTTTAAAGCGGGTGTTATATGGGTGGGGGGAGCGGGAAGGTATAGGGTATTTAGGTGGGGGCATCAGAGTGTATAATGGTGTGTTATACGGGTGGGGATAGCATAGTGTATAAAGGTGTGTTTTATGGGTAGGGGGAGCAGAGTGTATAAATGTTTATTATATTGGTTGGAGAACAGAGTTTATAAAGCTGTCTTACATGGGTGGGGGAGCAGAGTGTATTTAATGGGTGGTGGGTGCAGATTTGTAAAAGGGCTTTTTTCTTGGGGTGGGGGGTTAGCAGAGTGTGTTATATGGGTGGTGGGTGCAGAGTGTATAAGCCTTTATTATTTTGGTGGGGGGGGATCAGAGTGTGTTATATGGGAGGGGGAACAGAGGTTACAAGGGTGTGTTATATAGGTGGGGGAGCAGAGTGTATAAGGCTGTGTTATATGGTTGGGGGAAGTAGAGTGTGTAAGGTGTGTATATGGGGGGGGGGAAGAGGGTTGAGGTGTGTTATATGGGTGTGGGGAACAGGAAGGGGAAAAGGATGTGTTATATGGGTGGGGGGCAGGGGGGAATGGGCTGGTTTTTTGGGGGGGGGAGCACGTGTTAGGGGTGGGGTTATGGGGTTTGGGGAGTCCCCCCCCCATATAAAACACCCTTATAAATTGTTTCCCAAACCATAATGTATAAGGCTGTTTTTTTTGGGTTTGGGGGGGCCAGAGTGTATGGGGCTGGTTTTAGGGGGTGGGGGAGGAGTGAAAAATGCTATGTTTATGGGGGGGGGGGCCCGGGGGGAGTGTTAAAGGCTGGTTATAAGGGTGAGGGGGGAGGTGTGAAATGCGGGTTTTTGTTTGGGAGGGGGGTAGATTGTATAATTGTTTGTTTTAAAAATTGGGGTGGGGGGAAAGCGGAGGGGTTTTAATTGTGTTTATGGGTGGGGGAGCAGGTTTTTAAAGGGGTTTGGGGGAGCAGATTTTAAAAAGGGCTGTTTTTTTTGGGTGGGGGGCCCTGAAGTATTTTTAAAGGGTTTTGTGTTATATTGGTGGGGGAGCGGGAGATTAAAAAAGCTTTTGTTAAATGGGGGATAGGCTTAGTATATTATTTGGGGTGTAAAAAGGGTAAAGGGGCGAGAATATCGGGAATGTGTTATATGGGGGGGGGGGAAAAGCAAAAGTTTTAAACCCAGTGTTTGTGTGGGGGGAAACCGAGTGTAAAAAGGCTGTGTTATATGGGTGGGGGAAGAGAGTCTATGAGGAAATTTGTTTAGGGGTGGGAGTAGAGAGTGTTTAAGGCTGGTTATAGGGTGGGGGTGGCGAAGGTTTTAAAAGGTGTTATGTGGGTGGCGGAGCAGAGTGTATAAGACTTTGTTTTATGGGTGGGGGCAGAGTGTATAACGGTGTGTTATATGGGTGGGGAGAAGCAGAGTATGTAAAGCTGAGTTATGTATGGGGAGCAGAGTGTTTAATAGTGTGTTATATGGGTGGGGAGCACAGTGCATATGGGTGTGTTATTTGGGTGGGGGGAGCAACGTGTATAAGGGTGTGTTATATGGGTGGGGGAGCAGAGTGTATGAGGCTGTGTTATATGAATGATGAGAGCAGAGTGTATAAGGCTGTCTTGTATGGTGGGGGAGCTTAGTGTATGGGCTTTTGTTTATGGGTGGGTTGGGGAGGTTTTTAAAATGTGTGTTATTTGGGGGGAGGAGCAGAGTTTATGGGTGGTTTTTGGTTTGGGAAAGGGAGCGAGGAAAAAGGGGGCCGGGTTTTAATATGGTTAGGGGAAGAGTTGTGTAAGGATTTTGTTAAAATGGTTGGGGGGCAGGGTATAAAAAGGGGAATTTTTAAAAGATGGGGGAAAGGAATTTTTAAAGGGGCTTTTTTTTATGGGTAAAGGGGATCCCGAGGCATAATGTGTTTATGTGGGGAAAGCGAGTGTGTAAGGCTTTTTTTAATTGGAGGGGGGGAGCTGAGTGTATAAGGCTGTGGTATATGGATGAGGGAACAATGTTTATAACTCTGTGTTATATAGGTGGGGGGAGCAGATTATATTAAATCGGTTGGGCAGCTGATTTTATAATGGTGTGTTATATGGATTTGGAGCAGAGTGTATTAATTGGGGGAGCAAAGTGTATAAGGTGGGTTATAGGATGAGGGGAGAAATTTTGTATTATATGGGTGGGGGGCAGAGTTTTAAAAGGGCTGTTTTTTAATGGGGGGGGGGGAGAGTGAAATTATATCGGTGGGGAGCGAGTGTAAAAAGGGGGTGTTACAGGGTTTTTGGGGGAAAGCCAAAGTTCAAAAAAGGGTCCCCCCTTTGCCCCTGGATAAATACGGGTTCCCCCTTTGTTGCCTAATCATACGGGTTTCCGCTTATGAGCCTAGATCAAAAGGGTCCCCCTTGAAAACTAGATCTACGGGTCCCCCTATGGGGCCGGGTTTCTTTAAAGGGGGTCCCCTTGCCCCTGGACCCAACACCCCCCTTATGCCCCTGGATATCAGGTCGCCATGCGCTGGAACAAAAGGGGTCCCCCTATGCGGGGGAACCCTAAGGCGCCTTTGCCCCGGATCATACGGGTCCCCCTTTATGCCCCTGGATCATACAGGTACCTATGCACCGGGAAATATCAGGTCCCCCTTTGCGCCTGGGATCATACAGGTCCCCCTATGCGCCTAAACATACAGGTCGAAATGCCCCTGATAATACGGGTTTCCCCCTAGGGCCCCTAGTTATACAGGTCCCCCCCTTTTCCGCGGTGATCATACAGGTCCCCCTGCGCCGTGATCTTTAAGGTCCCCCTTTTTGGCCCCGGTAAATTATAGCTCCCTATGGGTATATCAGGTCCCCCTTTTGGCCCCCGTGATCAAAAAGGTCCCCCTATGCCCTAAAAATCATAAGGTCCCCCTATGGCCGTGATATACGGTGGGCCCTATCCCCGTTCTATAGCTCACCCTAGGGCCCCCCTTTGTTTATAAGGTCATTTTGGTCTAGATATAAGGCCCGGGCCCTATGGCCTAGCTCTACGGTCGCCCAAATGCGCCGTGATCTACAGGTCCCCCTTTGCGCCGTATCATTGCTCACCTATGGGCCGGGGAACTTTACGGGGTCACCCTATGCTTTCTAGATCTAAGGTCGCCCAAATTGCGTTTTTTTTTGGGGGGGGGGGATATAAGGTGCCTTGTCCCAAAAATCATACAGGTTCCCCTAAAAAGGGTCCCCCAGTTAGAAAAAAGGGGGAGGGGAGAAGAGTGTAGGGAGGTAGCCCTAACCTGGCACACCCCTAAATTTGCAAGTTTGGCAGATGCGGGGGATGCCCATTCAAAAATAGCTTTGTGCAGAAAGGGGAACTCCCCTGTTTGCTCCGAAAGGGGGGAAATTTGGGAGTGCAGGGGGCTAGACAGGTGTAGTGGTTGGGGGACTTTTGGGGGGCAATTGCCAAAAAGGCGGGGGGCCGCCCGAACTGTATGTTGTTTAGGGGGCCCCGGGGGGTCGAATATCGGGATCGGGCTAAACAGATTGCTGGGGGGGGTGGTGGAACCCAAGTTCATGGCCCAAATTGCCCCAATGCCCAAATTTTAAAAGGTGGGAGGGGGTTGTCCTTAAAAGGGTTTCGGGGGGACTTGGGCCCAAAAAGCTAAAGGAAGGGACCTCCAGGGTAATTTTTTCAGAAAATTACTGTTCCACGGGCCACCCCCAGAGAGGGAAAAAGGGGCTCAAAAAATTGGTTTTGGGAAAGGGGGTTTTTGGGTTTTTGGAGAACTGGGGCAAAATTCTTTTCTTCCAAGCCTATGCTAGGGGGGGGCTGCCCGAAACGGGGGGGTGCAGCTGTATTGGGGGACAAAATGGAGGAAGCTTGGAAATTTTAAACTAGGGGGAGGGGGGTGGGGAGGGCAACCACATATAGAATGAAAGTTTGTCAAGATGAGATTGGAATTAGGAAAAATAGGGGGTGGGGGGGTGGAGGGAGGGGGGTGTAGCAATATTAAAAAAATCAGGGGGAAAAAAAATAAAAACTAAAAAATCTCTAATTGCGGGGCCGCCCAAAATCCCAGGGTTGCCCCAAACAAGTAAAAAAACTTGAATTACAAAAAAAAAAATAGCTGAAGAAAAATATGATATAGGGGGGTAATGGACTGGCGGACGAGCCCTAGATTTGTCGGTTTAAATTACGGGGTTACGTCTATTTAGAAAGATTGTAAAAGCCCGGAAAGGGGGGGGGTCTGGCTCTGTCTGAAGCCAACACGCAGGAAGATAAGGAAAGGGTTTTAAACATGGGGAAATCTTTTAAAGGGGTTTAAATATACAGGGGGGAAAAAAAATAAAAAGGGGTCTGCTATAGGCCCAAAATTAAACAAAAAACCCCATAGAAGATTTCCTCAGGCAAATAGATGAGGCGCAAATAGAAGGGGTTGTTTTTATAGGGACTTTAATACCCAGACAAAAATTTGGGAAAATTGAAACCTTTCTTCATAAAGGAAAAAAAAAACGGTTTCTTGTCAAAAAACTAATGTAATTACCTTTGTCAAATGGTGCGGGAAACGACAGAGGAAAGGCCCTTTAGCTTAATATTGATAATAACCTGACAAGTAAAAGGTTCGGGTTTGAGGGGTTGGGAAATAGTGACCTAATTTTAATAAATGTCCTTTTATTTTCAAAGAGTTTTTTGTCAAGGAGCCACAAAAACACAGAATTTTAGGAAGGCAATTTAATTGCTTAGGGAGGCACTAAACCGTATTGACTGGGACTGTGTTTAAATATGGAAACAAATAAAATGGAATATTTTTAAAAACACCCTGGCTACCACTGTGAGAGGTACAGCCTTTGGTAAAAAAATAATTAGAAACGGAAAAACCCAATGTGGATCAACCAGATGTAAAAGAGGCAATAAAAAACAAAAGAAAGCATTTTCCCCTACAAAAAGGAGATCAGTAAGAGGCACTAAAGCTATAGGAAAAAAATAAAGTTGTAAAATAAAATAAAGGAAGCAAGCTGGAGACGGAAAGACTATTGCCATAAAAAGTAAAAAAACCCAAAATTTTTTTTAAACTATATAAATAGTAAAAAGATTAAAAAAAAAAAGTTGGCCCTTTAAAAAAAGTGTAAAGGAGAGACGTAAGGGCGATGAGGGGAAAGCAAACCCTATTAAAAAATTTTTTTCCCCACTGTATTTACAGGGGGAGGTGACCTTCCGTTGATGAAAAGAGGGGGGAGGTAAACTCCAAATTAAATGTTTTTTGTCTAACCCCGAAAAAAGTGCGGCTCCGCCATAAGAAGATTAAAAAAGACAAATCCCAGGCCTACGGTTACCCCCCGCGTTCCCAAGGGAGTTTTTAAATGATGTCATAGATAGGCCCCTATTCTTAAATTTTTTGGGGCTGTAATAACAGGGTATGTCCCAAAGGTTGGGGCAAGCAAATGTGGTGCCCAAAATTAAAAAGGGGTAAAAAGTGATCCAGGAAACATAGGCCCGGTAACTTAAAACCCCTGTTTCGTAAATGTTGAAGCTTTTCTCAGAGTTTATCCTGGGGGTATCTCACTAAATAAAAGTTATAACGCCGTTCCAGCATGGGTTCAGAAAGGACGGTCCTGTAACTAAATTATCCCCTATGAGGAAGTCAGTGCTAGATATCGGGGTGAGGGAAGGATGTCATATTTGGATTTTTCTTTTTTTTTTTTTTAAAAAAAAAATTTTATTGCATTTTCAAACAAATTAAAAGTAATAAATATCTTGAATGTAATGTGATCACATCATATACTTGCATAATCTCCCGGCCTGTGAACCCTTTTGGGTTTTTCTAAAGCATTTGAAAAGGGGCCCCATAAAAAAGGTTGGGAAAAAATGAAATGCTTTGGGCTGGGGAAAATGTGTGCAAGTGGGTAAGAACGGGTCACTGATAGAAAACAAAGGGGGGTGATTAAAAGGTGCATCCAGACGGTCCCTTTACAGTGGAGACAAAGGGCAAATTGGGCTCATCCTCTTTAAAATTTTCTAATTATCTTACAAGGGATTGCACAGTAGAATATCAAAAAAAACTTTTCAGACGATACAAAACTCTGTAAAATAATCAACCAAAAGAGGATAATTGGGTTTTTACAAAGGGATCGGATAAATTGGAGGGGCCGGGCAAGAAAATGGCAGATGAGGTTTTAACAAGATAAATGCAAGGTTATGCAAATTTTGGGGGGAAAAATTCATTTCAAAAAATTACATGATAAAAGGAAAAAAACTGGGTAAAAGTTACTGGAGAAGGGCTAGGGAAACCTGGGGACAGTAAACTTAAATTAGCGCCCGGGTTTAGGGAGCAGCGCCCCAAAGGGTAAAGGATCATGGGGGTTATTAAAAAGGGGCAAAGATGCAATGTGGGAACATTATTTTCCCATTTTAAAAATCAATGGTTAGACCAAAATGGAATTTTGTGTCAGTTTTTTGGGCACCAGGCACAGGAAAGACATTGTAGGGCTTTAAACCCGGTAAAAAAGGCGGCAACAAAAATAATAAAAGGCTGGGTGGACTACAGTACCAGAAAGATTTGGGAAGATTGGGGGTTTTTTTAGTTTAGAGAAAAGACGGCTTCGGGGGGACAAAAATAAATAGTTTAAATCATCAAAGGTCAAATTTTAAAATCTCTCCCCAAAATTTTTTTACCCGGACTGTATTAGAACAAGGGGATCCTTCGTCTTGAGGAAAGAAAGTTTCTAAAAAACAAAAAAGGGATTCTTTACTGTTAGACAGTGAGATGTGGAACTCTCTGCCAGAGGAACTTTTCACGGGGAAACACTTTAAAAGAGATCAAAAGGGTCTGGATGCTTTCTAGAGGGTAAAAAATAGAACAAGTTATAGTGACTGGGATTCCCGGAGAAGGGTCTGGGACATTTCTGAGAAAAAATATAACAAAATTATTTGGGGGGGGCTGCAGAAGTTCTGGAATTTTTTTCTAGATGTAATAATATAACAAGTTAAGTGACGGGGTTTTTGCAAAGGGCTGGGTCTTTCTGATGTAAATATAAACAAATTTCAGTGACCGGGATTCTGCAAAAGGGGGCTGGATAATTTTATGTAATAAAGAACAAATTTAATGACCCGGGATTTTTGCAGAAGGGGTTTGGGAAATTTCAGATGAATAAAAGAACAAGTTACAGTGAGGATTTTGGAAGAAGGGTTGGGTATATTTAGATGTATAATTGAAAAAAAAGTTAAGTGAGGGATTTAGGAGATGGTTGGAGACATTTCTGGGTGTTTATAAAGGGTTTTTGGTGTTTGGATTCGGAGAGGGGTCCCATAGGGCCCCTGTTTGATCTATGCACAAGAGGACCTGTATGAACTATGCACATAGGGGGACCTGTACATCTAGCACATAGGGCGCCTGTATGATCTAGGGGCATAGGGGACCCGTAGATCTGGGCATAGGGCGACCTGTATATCTATGCACAAAAGGGGCGACCGTATGTCTATGCACAGGGCAAAGG
>JAODAL010076737.1:0-13517 GCA_025379985.1 Phyllomedusa bahiana | reverse complement strand
GAGCAAATCAGCCCAACAAGGGGGATACCTCAAAAATGGGGTAGGCCTTTTAATGGCATATAATGCAAAGGACTTTTTTTTGTAAGATCTTAACATAAAAAGAAATCTTTGTTGTGAAAAACCCTTTAAGCAAGGTTACCCCAATTTTTATCTGTAAAAAATAAAATAAAGGGGGAACTGAACGGTAAAAAAAGGGACATAGCCTTAAAAAGTTTGAAAAAAAAAAAAAAAAACCGTTACACTTGTAAAAATCTTTATGGCTTTGGCAGGGGGTTAGCTACAGCTTTATTAAATCAAACTGTAATAAACAAAAGAATCAACAACACTTAAAAGCGAAAAATAATTACTTTATCAAGGCCATCGAATATCCCACCCATATGCCATTCAGACATTTACAGACCATTGATAAACTGCCTTTTTTGGACTTAAAATGCCCCAAAACCCACAAGGGGGAACACAAAATCAAAAAGTATAAAGATAAAAGAAAACTAAATTAATAAATAATTCAATAAAAATAAGCGCATGGAGGGAGGAAGATAATTTTCAAAGAGTAAGTAGCCCAGTTGATACCCCTTAATTAATAGTTATTGTTAGTATAGTTATTATTATTATTATTACACGTCAGACTCCACCCCTCGCAAACCTGTAGGCTACAACTCACAAAACCTTAAAAGAAAACGAACATTGAACTGCCATCTATCTGCGAGTACTTCCGGATCCCCCTGCGACCCCTTCCCCCGGGGTCGCAGGCGCATCCCGTCCCCCTACTCCGAGCGGCCCCCGTCCCGCACCTGGGTCCGGGGTCCGTCACCCCCGGCCCGGGCCCCAGTGACTTCCCCGGGCCTCACCCCCCCGCCCGTCCGGTCTCTGGGCCCGTGGCTGGGCGCGCCCCTTTGGGGGAGCCGCCGCCGGAAAGTCAATTTAAAAAGGGACAGTGCGCCGGAAATTTGGGCCATTCCCGGGGCCTGCCCTTTTTTACCCCACCTCCCCCAGTGGCCTTTCCCGGTCTTTAGTCCCCCAATGCCTTTGGGGAAAGCGTTAGAAACCCTTTTTGCCTACCTTTTTACCGAACCCTTTTGCTTAGTTTTACCGACCACGATCCTTCCGCCCCCCTGACCTTCTCCTGTCTACGTTCACGAATCACGGGCCCCTACCCTGCCCTTCTTGCTGCCCCCCACTAGGGCCCGACTTCCGTTCGCCTTTCCCCTTGGCCGCCACGCAGGAAAGCCCCCCAGTGGGTAGGACCGGGTGGACTCCCCCGCAGCAAGTCCATCCCGCTTTTCCCGGGGGGCTTGGAATACCGGGGACATTAGACTCCACCCCCTGGTTTTGGGCTTACCCCACGCCTTCGGGGGGTCCAGCGGATCCCCTCAAACCGTAACAGAAAGACCGGCCCAAGGACCCCGCCAAGGCGCCCTTGCCGGGACGTCGCAATATCACCACCGTCGTGGCAAAAAAATCAAAACAGATCACGCAGCACGCACAGCACTCGAGCAGCTTCCCCATGATGCAGCCTCATCGCCACCAGCAGCAGCATGGGCGCAGGGTTCCTCCCGGACAGTCCTACATTGGCCTAAGCTCCGTTTGGGCCATCCCGACAAAGTTCCGGGGGGACCCAAGGGCTCAGGGGCTTCATCACCCAGTGCCCCCCTTCATGGGGAAAAATTATGGTGGTCTTTCCCTTCGGAAAGATCCAAAGTGGCCTTCGTGGTCGTCTCCTCTCGGGTAAAGCCCGGGCCGGGCAACTCCTCTCTGGGACCGAGGCGACCGGTCACCGCTGACCTTTTGACTTTTTTCTACAGGAATTCGTATGTCTTCGAAAGCCTGCCCGCGTTCGTCTGCCGAGACCGCCCTTTAACCTGCAAAAAGGGGAACGCCTCCGGGGGACTACGCCGTGCAGTTCCGCACACTTGAAAATCGGAGCTGGTTTGGGAACGATCAGCGTTGTGCGCCACGTTCGGGAAGGGCTCTCCGCCAGAAAAAGGGAGCCCCGCCGCCCGGGCCATACGTCTTCTTTAACAGCTCACCCTTTTGGAAACCCATTGATATCCGCTTCACGAGAGCTGGGGACTCCCCCAAGAGCAAGAACCAGTCCACCACCCCCTGTCCCTCCTGCTCCGGGTTTTCTACGGCCTCCACAGCCCCTTTCCCCAGCCGCCGGGGAAGGGGCCATACCTGTGGATAAGCCCACCTGACTCCGCAGGAACTTGCCCAAACGGCGTAAGGAAAACCTATTCTTACTGTGCAGCCCTAAAACTCTTCAGGGGTTGCAAACCCCGCCCCGGGGCCCGGCCGGGAACGCCCCGCACCTGGGGCTACTGGGAGAGGCCCCTAGGGTTGCAGTCCCTTCCTGTCTGAAAAAAACCGTCGGTCAGCAGGGAAAGCCGGCCCCAAATTCAAGCTTCAGCCTTCCGGGCTCCGGTTCGGGGGGAACTTCGGGCGCTCCCGTGGTGACTCAACACCATTTCCCGGGGTTTCCGTGGAGAACCCCAATCCATCTCCTCCTCAGTGGGGAGACCCTCAGGATTGGGTCCTTACCGTACGGGCCACTTTTTCCTTCAAATTGGACACTGCAAAAAGAGAGACTGTCATTCATGTTTACCCCGTCTTCCCGCCCCCCCCTTTTGGGTTTTCCCGTGGCTGCACAAAGCCCCGGTGTTTTAAAACGGGCAGACGGGCAATTTTTGCGAGGGGGGCCGGGTTTTGGGGTCTCGCTGTTTGGTGGCACCTCCCCCGGGCTTACCGCTTCTCCGGTACCGTCTAAAGCTCTAGCGGGTCTCCCCCGCCCATATCGGGTTTTCTGATGTCTTTTCCGAAAGAAAGCAAGACCTTCCCGCCAATCGTCCAAATGTTTGCCCATTGATTTCTGCCCGGGTTAAAGCCTCCTGGGGGCAGAGTCTCCCCCTTTTTCCGTTCCGAACTAAAGCCATGTCTGAAAACACCGGGAAAATCTACAAAAAGGGATTTATTCGAAAGTCCCCTCTCCCGCGGGAGCAGGATTTTTCTTTGGGAAAAGAAGGCGGTCCCTACGCCCCGCATCGACTACCGGGGTTCTGAACAAGACACGGTAAAGAACGGGACCCTTTACCGTTTTATCACGGGAAAATTTACCGTTACAGGGGGCAAGGGGCTTTTCCAACGGATCTGAAGGGCCCCAATTTGGGGCCCGGGTCCGCAAGGCGATGAGTGGAAGACGGCCTTAACACCAAGACGGCCCTTCGAGTACCGGTGATTCTTTGGATCGAATGGCCCCCCGCTTCCAGGAGTTCGTTAACGATGTCTTCAGGGATCTTCCTATACCCTTTTTCGTGGTCACCTGGACGACATCCGATATCTCTCCTATCTTGAGCTCCCGCCTTCACGTCCCAAGTGCAAAAAGCCCTACGAGCTAATCACTTGTAAAGCCAAATTAGGAAGTGCCTCTCCCTCAATCACCTTCCGTTCCTGGGGTTATATTTTCTCGGACCAAAAGGGTACGGATGACCCAGCCAAGTTGCACCGTATTTCCAAGGCCACCCCATGGGCCTGCGGCCATAAAAGCCCGGCTTCGCAACTTCTACCGGCATTTATTTTCCCCACTTTTCCACCGGTGGGTCCATTGTGGCCCCTACGAAAGAAACCCCAAACCATGGAGCTGGCCCTTCCGAGGGGCCGAGGGAAACGTTCAAACCCAATAAAAACGGCTTTGCCTCTGCCTCCATCCCGTCCCGGCCGGGGCCCAGCGAAACCCTTCTCGCTTGAATAATGCCTCATCGGTAGGCCCTGGAGCAGTCCTCACGCAAAAAGGGCCACAGGCAAAACAGTCACTTGTGGCTTCTTTTCTAAAAAACCTTTTTTTACAGGGGGAAAAAATTACACCCTTGGAGAACGGGGGTTTTTTTACCATAAAAAATGGCCTGGAAGAAAGGGGGATATTTGTGGAAGGGGCCCCCCACCCCCATCGTATCTTCGATCATAAAAACCCCAGCCCCCCAGACTGCCCACGACTTAATCCCGTCAGGCTAGGGGGTCGCTTTTTTCTCCCGCTTTTAAATTTTCAGATTCATTTTCCCCCCTGCCGAGAAAAAAGTAAGGCAGATGCCCCCTCCCGGCCTCCGACTGGTGGGTAAGAAAGCGATCCCCGAGCACTAAATTTTCCTCCGGAACGCCTTACTCCGCACCCCTTTTCCTCCAAACCCCCACCGGGGGGAAAACAAATGTCCCGCCCTGGCCCGAGGCTATCCTTAATGGGGTCACTGCTCGTGGTGGGGCCGGGCACTCCCCGGGGCCCACAAAAAGTTTTCCTTTTTCCCGGTACTATTGGTGGCAGGACCTCGCTAAGGGCGTTAAAGAGTTCGTCCGGGGTGTACCCCTTTGGGTCGCAACAAGGCCCCCCCACAAGCCGGCAGGGCTCTTGCCCCACTGCCCATCCCCCACCAACCATGGTCTACGTAGCGATGGACTTTATAACCCCTACCCCCCTCGTCCGTAATACCGTGTGTGGGGGGTGTAAACTTTTGTAAAATGGCACATTTTTTCCCCCTTCAGGTTGCCCTTTGGCCCCGCGCCTGGCCGAGCTTTTTTTCTCCACATTTTTCGTCGCCGGTCTCCCCCTCTCCAAATCTCTCTGATCGGGGTGCAGTTTTTTTCTAAATTTGGCGGGCCCTTTCGCAAACTCCCGGTGAAACTTGACTTCTCCTCGGCTTTCCCCCTCAACGAATGGCCAGGTGGAGAAAGAATCAATTCTGGGATGTTTCCTGCTCATTCGTGTCTGCACGGCAAAATGACTGGGCCAACTTACTTCCTTGGGCGGGGAAATTTTTGTTAATTTCCCTTTAAGTCCGAGTCCGCGGGTGCCCTCCCCTTTTACTTTGTACGGTTACTCCCCCCCCCCTCTCCCCCTAGCATCCTATCCGGGTCCCAGTTGACACCGGCCAGGACATAGGGACCGTTTGGCCCTGACCCGCCAATCCCTGTCCGTGCTCGACCGCATGAAAGGGGGCCCGGCAGATAAAAGAAGAAACCCCCCCCTTTTTCCCCCCCGGGGGATAAGGTGTGGGTTTCAGCCCGAATGTCCGCCCCAAAATCCCTCCTACAAACTGGGCCCCCCGCTTTGTAGGACCCTTCGAGGTCTTAAACGCATAAACCCTGGGGCCCATAAACTCCGGCTCCCCCTCCCTGCGTATCCCGAAACCCCTTTTTTGTCTCGCTACTAAAACCCGGGCCCCAAACGTTTCTCTCAGAAGGCAGCCATCCCCTCTTTGGGTATGCAGCTAAGCTTTGGGTTAAAGAAATCCTGAGTTAGGAGGATAGAGGGGGAAAAGTTATTTTTCTAGGGTTTAGGAAGGGGTTAGGGCCCGAGGAAAGGTAGTGGGAGCCGGAGGGGAACAAACTGGGCCGCGGCAATATTCAGAAATTTATCCACTCTAAAAAAGAAGGGGGGACCCAAGGGGGGGGGGGTATGTCCGGATGCCCCTGCGACCCCGTCCCCGGTCCAGGGCGCTCCTGCCCCGACTCCGAGCGGCGCCCCCGTCCCGCACCTCGGGGGCCGGGGTCCGCTCATCCCCCGCCGGGTCCCCAGTGACTTACCCGCCCCGCTCCTGCCCCCTTTCCCCTCTCGGTTTTTTCGCTGCGCGGCGGGCCCCTTGGGAGGGGCGCCGCCGAGTCTGAGATTTAAAGGGACATGCGCCGGTAATTGGCCATTGCCGGGCACTGTCCTTTTTACCCCAGCCTCTTCCCCTGGCCTTTGCTGGATCTTTAGTGCACATGCCTTTGGGGAAAGCTTTCCCAAAAAAGCCTGTCTTGCCTACCTGTACCGAACCCTTTGTTTTACTTTCCCGGGCCCAGGGACCTTCCGCCTGCCCTGCCCTTTCTGCCTGTCTACTTCACGAATCACACCCACCCCCCCTCCTTTCCCTTGCTGTCCCCGACTACAGCCTGACTGCCGTTTCTGTACCTCCCCACCCTTGGCCGCCACCGCAGGCAAGCCCCCAGGGGTAGTCCGGGTGGATCCCGCCGCAGCTCCATCCCGCTTGCGGGGGGCTTGGTAAATACCGGGACCCATTTAAACCCCCACCCCTGGGTGGGCTTACGCCTCCCCCTGCGGGGGCCCAGGGATCCACCCAAGCCCGAAACAGTATTGTTATAGAGCAGGAGGAGCTGAGAAAATTTGATATATTGTTCTGGGGGGAAAAATTAGTAAAAACTCAGAATTTATTCTTTAACTTATTGCTTTTTTCGGGTTAAAGGGGTTTTTGCCCAATCAATTTTGAGTGGGATCCCCCAAAAAGGCTATTTAATCACTTTTCTAAATAATATCTTTAAAAAAGGAAGCCCTGAAAACTACACCGAAAAGATCCCCTTTATTTCTTGACAGTTTCAAAAGACTTACCGGGACTGACGGGGGGCTGATCTGGCCAACTTGCTTTGTTTTTTATTGTTTTTATCTATGGCAGGGAACTAAATGGCTTTAAGGCGGGGGGGAAAAGATCAATTGTCTTTTGAAAGAGAACCACGGGTTGAAATTATCTGATAAACTTTCAGACACCCTTGGGCTCCCTTGCTACCCCTCCTCTCCCCCTCAGCAGTTCGTAACAAAAAAAGTTGTTCATTTTTGTTCACAAGACTTATCATTTTCCTGACAGAAAAGAGGGGAGAAACTTTTGCAAAAACGTTTCCCCTTGGATTACCAAATAACATGTTTGCTCATGTACAAATGAAAATCAGGAACGGCATTGGAGGTGGATGATGACTCACAGGGAGGTACGTTTTTTTTAACCCCCTGTTCTGTTGGGTTTTCAAAAATGACAGATTTAAAATTTGATATTTTTTAAAATATTCATTATCGGTCTGAAACTTTTTGGGTTCATTTTATTTTTCCTATTTGAAGGTTCTTACTAATAGCATGTTTATTTATTTATTTTTTGTTTACTTTTTGCTCCACGTTTTTTTTACACTTGTACGTTCGATCAAAAAAGACCGAAAGCCTTTTTATACAAATCTCCAGCCTTTTTTTTTGAAAAAAATAAAGGATTATAATCCATTTTGGTTATATAGTTCACTACCTATTTATAAAATTATCTAGGTCCTTTAGTCCAGGCGAGTTACCTACTACTTTTTAAAAATTTATGATACTGTAGAGGGACTCCTTTCCATATGTTATGTGCTGTTCTTAAAAAGTTTCAATTCAGTTGTCAACTTTCACAGGGTAAATGTAATTTTTTTTTAGTTTTCCTTTGTTAGCGGGTTCTATTATCTAATGAGACCAAAAAGCATAATAAATTCTGTCTGACAAAAAAGTTTGTTTTTATTTGGGCGCTAAGGGGTGTTTTTTATCAGTAGACAAGTACAATTATTCATAAGTTACTTCACTTTCAATACAACTTAGAAAAAAGAGAGAGAGCACACATGAACAGCCGAAAATCAGAACACAGGAGAAGGACTTCCGCAGCTTCCTGCACACATAGGGGAAAGGGGATGAAGGACCTGACCACTAACCCGCAGGTCTTAATACAAAATACGTTGGAATCTACCACTACAGGAGGAGAAGGGGGGGGAAAGACTTAGAGCTTAAGTGCTTTTTTCTATGAAATAGACCCAAATGGACAAAATTAAACTATAAAAAAGAAGAATTTTTTTTTGGGGGTCGGGGGAAAATCCTGGTTAGCCCCTAATTGAACCCAAAAAAATAACACCCAGAAAATGGGGCGCACCATTTTCCACAGGATCCAACAGCATGCTGAAGAAAGTAACAAGGGCTTTCCAGCACGCGAATACCCCCAGCCCCCCCACTGCAATCGCCTAAAACGGAAAAGTGACCTTTTGTCCAACACAAGTAAACACAAATCAAAGTGATATTTCAAATGTGCAAAGACTTAGAATTAAATTATACTTGGTGACAATGCAACAGTAAATTTAGCACCTTTAAACCCTTTTTTCACTTTATATAGAAAAAAATAACTTTTTTTTGTTTTTTTTTAAAAAAAAAAAAAAAAATTTTTACATCTTTTTTTAATTTTTTAGTTAAAGTTTTACAGTTTTAAAAAGTTTTTTTTGTGTTGCATGAATAATGCAAAAAGGGCCATGTGACTTTTTTTAAACATAAAAAAAAAAAATTAAGTTTTAGATTTCATTTTTCATTTGTTTATGAAAAAACCATTTTTCACATACAGTTAAATTTAATGCAAAAAAATTCAAAAAAAAACACTTAAAAATTAGTTAAACCCCCGGGGACTTTAATTAGGCGGGCAAAAATAAACCGGAACATTATTGAAATAATAAACCAAACAGAACAGCGGGGTTTAAAAACAAAAAAACACAACTTTTTCCTTTTTTCAACCCTCAAGGGGGGAGTATCAGCCTGTTAGGTGAGGAACTCCCCTTCTTGGAAAAAACCCCTTTGGTCCAGGGGGCAGTTTTTTATTCAGTGTTTGACAGCCCCCCTTTGTATGAGGGGTTGGGGGCCCAAACAGAAAACAGTTCATTCACTGATAACACTCCCTTATTGGCCCTTTTTAAAACCCCCAAAATTTAAGCAGCACATTAAATGAAAAAATTTTTACAATTTTTCGGGCCTTGAACAAAAAATGTTTTAAATTCCGCTCAGCTTTTCCCTTGCTCTTTTAACAGTAAAAGTTTCCTTTTAACCCTTCCCCCAAAACCCTCCACCCCCTTAACTAAAACTTACTTTAGTAAACAAAAGCATCAACACTTAAATAATAACTGTTGAAAAGCCATCAAACATCCCTTAGGAAATGTAGGCCCCAAAGCAAAAAAAAAAGGAAAAAATTTAAACCCCCAAAAGGGGGGTTAGAAAACCCAAGTACAAGCCCCTTTAAGTTTACTCAACGATTAAAAAAAGTGTTGTCTGACACAAACCTAAAAGCCCAAAACAAAAAGATATCCTTTTCCAATGTCCAAACCAATGTCTTTTTTTTTTTTTTTTATTCAAGAAAGATTTTTAAACCAATAAAAGCAAGTTTCAAAAATAGAAAAGAAAAAAAAGGGAAAATTTCCCCACAAAGGATGTTGAGAAACCACCAAATTATGAAACAAATTTCAACATGCCCGGGGCTTAATCAGAAAAGGTTAATTTGGGAGGATAGGGCTATTGGAAACGGGAACCCCCACAAAACCCTTTCCTCTGGGGATCCAAGCCCACTGGGAGACGATTTAAAAAGGGGTCCCAAATTAGTTTTGGGAAACCTTTAGGTTGTAACCTCTCTGAAAGTCGCGAAAGGTTGCCGCACCCATTTCACATGCACATCTTGTGATAGAACTTAATAGAGCAAAGGTAACCAAGAAACAATAAATAACAGGGTGTTTCGGGCGTCCGGTTTTCAAACCTGTAAAAAATGTCAACCCCTCGGCCCAAAAAAAAAAAACCCCCAAGCAGCAAGTGTCAGGAAGGGGGGGGGGCCCCTGTACCCCCACAGGGAAAGGATTTAAAAACGGTCCAACTGACAAAAGATCCCCATTTTTTTCCCAAATCTTTAAGGGGCGTGTCGCCCAATTGGGGGGGAAAACATTGCTTTTGTTTTCCCCCATACGCTGTAAGGTATGGGACTTCCCCCAGCCAAGAAGTAACAACGGTCTCGTTTTCCCGACAACCATAAGCACGGGATGATTTATCTTTTCGCCCGGGTGAGGAAGGAAAGAAGGTGGGCCCTAAGAGCGGAAAAACGGGGGGGGGAGGTACCTGGGAAAAAGGGGGTAGTACGGGCCCCGGGTCATTTGGGGAATTATTTCCCGTGATAAAATGTTTTTAGTTTAGGGATTTGCAGCCCCGAAGGGCTTGAAGCTCCACACCGTTTTTCCCCAGAATGGGACATAGTCCCCAATTTCCTTCTTGCAGCCAGCAGATATTGGAACCCCGGGAAAGGGAATGAAACAAGGCCGAACTTATCCCAGCTGTCGCATTTTATGTTCTTCCCGCGCTTTCACAAAAAACGACGACTTGTGTGAGAGGTAGAATATTTTTGTCCTTTCCCTCTGCTGTAAAGGGCCCCCCATTCCCCCTCTCCCAGCTCGCCTAAAGGGGGAAAACATCCCATTCACGGGCGCAAAAGACTTTATTTTTGAAGAGTGTTTCCACACAGAGCCCCCGCAGACCCATTCTTCAAACGGCCAGAGGGGCTTAAATTTCGAGTGGGGCCCCAACATGGATAGGGGCCCCCAAGTGATATTAATTTAACTGAAAAATTGCGATACACGCCATCGGTAGATCTTGGTGGTTTTAAGGGAATTGGGGTTGAAAACCTCTTAAAAATCAAAGGGGACGGAGTGCCCCCATTTTTTTAACAAAGCTGAGGTTATAGGTTCCGGGGCGCGGGTTTTGCCGCAAAAGGGTGTCCGGGGGCCCCTCCTTTTTAAAAATAAAAACATCTTGGAAGGAAACCTTCTGCAGACCAAATGGAGACTTGGGTCACGAGGGGGACCCTGTATACTAACTTTTTTGGCAAACGGGTGGGTGTACCCAGGGCAGTGCGTATGGGGCTTTATACAGTAAAGTTTCCATTGGCCCCACATTTTTAAAGGTAAATTATAAAAAGGGCCCAAAACCCGAGTTGGTTCCGCAAAATAGTTGAAGAAATTTGGGCAGAGCTAAGCCCCCCTCGGTTTTTAGGCTCGTGAGGATAGATTTTGGCCAAAATTGGACTTTCGGGGCCCCATATAAAGTCAGTAATCAATGCTCGGAGGCAGCAAAAAAGGGACTTGGAAAAACAATAGGGATATTTGGAAAAAGTACAGAAGGCAAAGGGGGGGCGTTCATTTTAAAAATTTTGATACGTCCCCTATCCAATGAACCCTCTTACCCCATTCGGAGGTCCCACTGATTTTGGGTGGGATTTGTGCAAAGTTAAGTTCAAGATTTACCCAAGCTGGGGGGGTATGATTCCCGGGTTTTTAAAGGGAAGAGGGGGGACCAGGAGAAGGGGAAGGGGACCCAGTGGCCTCAGGGGCCCCTGCAATGTTAAAATTTTTAGGGGTATTTTGGTCATGTTGATCTTATTTGCTAATGTCGCCAAATTTTTTGGAAAAACTCGATTCTCCCGGCTTTGACTCCATGGGCTAGTGGGGGGCCAGCAAAGTCGTCGGCAAAGCCGAGCACTTTAACCTTTGACTAAAATGTGAATGACCCGGGATAGAGTCATCCGTTTATGGCCTGCAAAAAGGTGCTCTATTGCCAGGATGTAGAGTAGGGGGGGACAGGGAATCCCTGCCGGTAACATTGCTGATCATGAAAGGGGGGGGAGAGCTCGCCATTAACTCGGATTTTGCGCGGGGGGGCCTGGAAATAGCTGTTATGCGGTTCACATCGCGGCCCCAACCCAGATGCTCCATACCCCCCAAAGAATGTCCAGTCCATCGGTCAAACGCCTTTTCGGCGTCTGGGGATAGAAAATCACAGGGGGTTTTGGAAAAGATATGCTTAAGAGAAAAAATGTTTTTTAGGGGTTATCCCTCCCTCCTGGAGGGAACAAACCCCACCTGCCCAGATGGATGGCGATTCAGAAAGGGACAAAACGAAAGGGCGTCAGTTTCGCAAAAAGCTTAGCGCGGTGTTTATAGAAAATAGGATGATAGTGGACATAGGGGGGGATTTTTGCCCTCTTTTGGGGATTACTGTTTTAAAAAGCCCTAAAATCAGGATCGAAAAAGGTTTCCTTTGGATACATCATTTAAAAGATCCAGCAGGGGGGCCCTGGATCCTCGGGCTAAAATTTTATAAAAAGCGGGTGTAATATCCGAGGGGAGGGCGGATTGCCCCTTTTTAAACCACGGGCCAAAGGGTTCCCAAAGAGGCGGGGGTTGAGGGGCCAAGGAAGGGAGGGGGGTTTTAGAAAGGTACAGGTGTAGGCTGGTGGGGGGGCCAATGTCGCCCCCCCCCTCCGGGGGAGAAAATTTTAAAGGCCAGTGTAGTACAAATGAAAATTTTTTCATAATTTTCTGGGGAGGTGGGCCAGGCCCATTTGGTTTTTGATGAGGGGATGAACGGGGGCTCTTTTATCCGCGGCGCGGGCCAAACATTTGGTGGTTTATTACTCCCCGCGTAGAAGGAGCAACATAGGCAAGCGTTTAGCTTATGCTCCACAAAATGAAATTATTTCGTGACGAGTGAGTTCATGTCCCCCAAAGGGCCGATCCAGGTCGCGACTTGTGAGCCACTTCAAGACGTGCAATTTTTGATGAGGAGCAAAGCTTTTGCTTTCTTTTAAGCCCGAAACCTTTTTTTATAAGGACCCACGTAGGACGTTTTGAGAGCTTCCCCTTTAACCCGGGAAAAAGTGGATCAGCAAATGCCCGAAACGAAAGGGGGCAACTGAATTTTCAAGTCTGCAAGACATACCCCGGTGGACAAAAGGGACTCATTTAGTTTAAGAAAAGGGGGGTTTTCAAAATTTGGAAGGCGAAGTGGCTAACCGGGGGATGCTGAGTGGAGGATGTTGCCAATGAAGGGGTGAATACCGTGGGAAACAAGGAATGGGGGAAAATGTAAACTATCCATATGGACTTTGTGGGGGGTGCGAGAAAAAAAGTAAATCCCTCTCGCCCGGGTGAAGGAGGCGCCAAACATCCACCAACTCATTTGTATCCTTTACGGATCTTGCCAAGACTAGTGACATAAAAGGGTCGACCCCTCGAGGGGGTCTAGTGCCCGGGTTTTGGGCCAGATTGAGGGTCCCCGCAGAGGACAGTTGTCCTTGAGCAAAACCCTAAGAATGTCCCAAATTTGGAGAGAAAAAACCCTGTAGAGCCCCCTGAATGGAGCACTTTATAAATGTACCGGGCGTCAGTATCTGGGAGTACATCTAGGTCTGAACCCCAACGACTTGTGGAAAAAAATCACAACCCCCTTGGCCTGGAAGCCTTAAACTTTGGTACCAGGCAGGGAAACCCCTTTACGGAAGCCCCTATATGTGTGCTCAAGAGATGGGTTCTCCTAAAGCAAACAAAACGTGACCATGTTGTGGAGGGGGATAGAGAATTTTGAGCGTTTTCGGGCGTGTTGAAACCTTGAGTTAAGGGACTAACTAGTGTTAGCGATTTTTGACCCTGACATCGGTCGAGGTCATATCGACCATCACGACAAATAGTCGTAGTGAGGGTCGTTTTTGGCGATGACCCTTTTAAAGTATATAGGCAGCAAAAACCTTCATTCTTACACCCAACAGGGCTGGAGACCTGGGAATTTAAAACCACAACAGTCAAAAGGATACGTGCACATTTTAGGGAACCACTTTGGTTATAAAAGCCACAGAAAAAAAAAATCCCCCACCATTACTATCCCTGTCTTGTACCACAGCATGACCCTTAAACCTGCATCCCACAAATTAAAAAGTGCCAGAAGGCAGTATGTTTGAACCATCATTTTAATTTAACGGACATTGAATATCCCTTTCCTGGAAAGCAGCATGAGCCCCAAATGCATGACCCCAGATTTTAAAAAAGCCCAAATTTGGTGGAAGTACCAGCTTCATCCAGACACCGGAGGCAAAGTGAGATAAAAACCCCAAACTTATTTCCAATTCTTTAAA
>JAODAL010076736.1:0-13517 GCA_025379985.1 Phyllomedusa bahiana | reverse complement strand
TCCCCCCAGCCGTGCAGTGGGGCGGGGGGCCGGCAGCTCGCCGGCCCCATAGACTATCATTATCTACGGCGCTACGCGCCGTAAATAATTCACATGTTACTTTCTCCCCGCCCGGCGGATTCGCCGAGCGGGTGGGAGAGACGGAATCCACAGTTCTCTATGAGAACTGTGGATTACCGTATTTTCTGGGCCCGGATTGGAGCTGTACTGAAGCGCAAAATACAGCGCGCAGAAACGGCTCCAATCTGCGCCCAAATTAGCCGTGTGAACGAGGCCTTAAGGTGCTTTCACACAGTGCGTTTTTTGGTGCATTTTTTTATGCTTTTTTAAATGCATTTTTTATGCAGGAAGGCACAGCAATTAATGCTGTACATTGCTGCACAAAAATCGCAGTTAAATCGTAATTTTTGTGCAGCAATGTACAGCATTAATTGCTGTGCCTTCCTACACAAAAAAAAACGTATAAAAAAATGCATCAAAAACGCACCGTGTGAAAGCACAACAGCCCTTTAAACTTTGGATTGGTTTTTTTAAACAGATCAATACATTTTTTGCTTCTGGATGCGTTTTCTTGGTCAATAGCAGTTTGACAAAATGCAGCATATGCAGGCATAGCTTTTTTTTTAGGTGGTTTGTGGATTCTTCACCCCTTAGACCTCTACTGCACCAAAAAAGTGCATGTGTGCATGTGTCGAGTTTTATTTTAATGTGTTTCAAATGAAAATCATGGAATGGATTGCATGATTTGTGATGGGTAAAATGAAGCAGAAAAAAAGGATAAAAAAAATGTACCAATAGAAACATTTTTTTTTGCAAAAAGCTGCATACAAAAACACATGAAGCCTATAAAAAAGCAAGCGGTTTTTTAGAGCACTTCATTTTTTGTCCACAAAAAAGCCAGGCAAAATGTAAGTGAAGGGGGCTGAGAATGGTAGTTATAAAATAAGTACTAAAAGTGCATCTGTTTTTTAATTTTTTTTACTTAGCAAAAACTGCAGCAGTTAGATGGAAGTCAATGTATATATAATAAACTACAAACACTGCTTTTTTTTTCTTTGTAGTGTTTTTTTGCACTTTTCATTTTTCTGGTCAATGGCAGTTTTTTTTTTTTTTTTTTTTTTTTTTAAAGCCCTGGATGCTGTAGGTATGGAATTTTCTCCCCATGAACCTCCACAGATTTTTATTGCTGCACCCCAAAAAAAAAGAAATGTGCATTATTTGTTTTTTGCAAAGTTTTTTCACACTTCAAATCAAGTAGTAGATCACATGATTTGTGATGAAAAAAATGCACAAAATAAAACAAAGACCCAGATTTTTGGACTGGGCCATCCATACGACAAGTTACCTGCAGCCTCAGAAATACCTATCTTTTTTGTAGGTTTTCTATTTGTTTTAAGCTAGTTAAATATTAAAAGCTAAGTTTTATCTTTTCCATGCAACTCGTCTTTGGTGGTTTCCTTGAATGGAAAAAAATGTACCAGAAGAAAATGCATCAAAATGTACGTACAAATCCACACTACAAGAAAAATATGCAAAAAAGCTTTAAAAAAAAAAAAAAAGCATGCACTTATTGACGCAATTAAAAAAAAGGTTTTAAGAGCCCCAAAAACAGTTGTGTAGAAACGACTTCCAGAGCCAGGACTGCGGCACAGTGGCCTTACAATGGTCAAAGCTCATTTCTTTTTGGTACAGAGCTCTATACTACCTGCAGGAGTTAAAGGACAGCCCTCAGACTACTTGCAGCCTTCAATGGGGCAGTGGTATCTTTTAGTTCTTTGAATACACATGGGATTTAAAGATCTGTATATAATAAAAAACAATCCCCTGATCACTATAAAGAATAACATAATGGTAAAAAGAAGAAATTTCTACAACTGATAATTCGTTCCATATATTCATATAATGAACAGATGCCAATACAGAAAAAACAAACACTTGTATGGATTTGTCATGAAATGTGCCACATACACATATCAGCACAAAGAGCTCACTACCAGTGGCCTACGCACAACAGCTGAAACTAGGTTTTATCACAATACAACAATTCACTGGGGCAACAAGATTTTGTTGGGGAAAATTCCAATCTGTGGTAGGCAGTGCAGAATAAGAATTATATGAGGCAAAAATTTAAATTTCCTCCACTCTCAGTGCTCATCCACTCATCTGTATTACGGCTCCACATTGTATGCATCTCTTATACTCGAGAGGGTAAAAGGTTCTTCTTTAGAGAGAGACGCCAAGTAGGTGTGTGGCGATTATACACCATTGGTTGCTCCACTGAAATGTAAAAACCGTCATAAAAGCCCATATAAATGAGCTAGGACTCTGCAGCGCCACCTATGTAATGTAGCGTTCCTCAAGTCATGACCGACTTAGTGAGCCTTGTAATGTGAATGGGATTAATGCCAAGCAGATATTAATCTGCAGACAGCTGTTTTGGAGTGTGTTTTCTTCTCCTCAGTGCAGAGTAGAATACTGGTTGGCTAGGTGAGAGGCTTTAGGCCCAGTTCGAAAGGGGTAATATTTCTCATTAGAGATGGGCACCATGTAGGTGTGGAGACTTAAACACAATTAGTTGCTTCACTGAAATTTAAAGGGAATGGGTCACATATTTATGTTAAATACATTTTTCAGGAATTCTTGATTGTGTTTTCAATTTGGCCACTAGGCCTAATAATTGTCTGACACTTCCTGTTCTGTAGAGAGAGATTTTCAGTAGTCTGCTCATTATCAGCACAAGCAGGGTCAAACAGAAAGGAGACACCAATGTGTATAGTTAACACAGGATCCACCAGTTACAATAGGAGATAGTCACAGTTTAACCTCTTCCCCTGCCTGCACACTGACTTCTTCCCAGGTCACAGAGAATGCCTAAAAACTCTCCTATAGAAGTCAAGGGGACTGAGTTAGTTTTATGGCTCTTATGTGAACAAAGCTGCTGTAAAAAGTATATCTGTGACTGCTGTTAAAAGCAGTGCAGGCAAGAATGCTGTCCCCACAATCATATATAGACGACTGAATTTAGAAATCTATCCTCAGAATATAAACACGGCTATGAGGAAAAGAAAATGGATCAGGGTCTTTGATTTAATAAGTAAAAAAAAATAATTTGCAACAGATTCCCTTTAAATATATTCAAGCTGGCTAAGGATGCTTTCACACGGTGCGGTTTTGGTGTGTTTTTGATGCGTTTTTTGGGATGCGTTTTTTGTGCAGGAAGGCACAACAATTAATGCTATACATTGTTGCACAAAAACCGCATCCAAAAAACCGCATCAAAACCGCACCGTGTGAAAGCACCCTCATGGAAATTTTTTTACACATTTCAAGAAACACTGATGAGGAGCTAAAACCATGAAACAGCTATATGCAGATGAATATCTGGTTGCTATTCAATTCACAATGCAAGGCTCAGTTAAGTGAATGTGACTTGAGGAATGCTACATCCAATAGGTAAAGCTGCAGAGTCCTAGCTCATTTCCTATCAGGTTTTTTGAATAAATTTAAATTTCAGTGGAGCACTTAGTGGTGTAATAGGCTCCATACACCTACACAATGTATCTCCCTAATGAGGAACAACACCCCTTTCCTTTTGACCTACACTTCTCAGCTAGCCAACCAGTATTCTACTCTGCACAGATGAGGGGCAAACACCCTGAAACAGCTGCTTGCAGTTGGATATCTGGTTGGTATTAATCCCATTCACATTGTAAGGTTCAGGAAGTCGGATGTGACTTGAAAAACGCTACATCCAACAGGTGACGGTGCAGAGTCCTAGCTCATTTCCCATGAGTCTTTTTGAATACATCTGTAATATGACACCCACGGCTTCCTATAGTACCAGCATGGAGGGCTGGCATTAGGTTACATGGTCATAGTATAGTATACAATTGTTTCCAGCACTCTAGTGAACTATATATGAGCTGCCAGTTGAGAGCTACTCTTCATATACAGAGTATTCCAAATATTAATGGAATGACATTAATTCTTCACAATCATACAATTTCACATTTTATTTGGGGCTTTTAATAGTGCATTAATCATTGATCATACAGCATTTCAATCTCCCTTTCGGTCCTTTGCAGTCCTTACTCTATGGAATAGGTTATACAAGATATGAAGCTCTTCCATCAATCCTTCACATCCTCATATAGATCTGCTGGAAATAGCAGGCTAGGTTAGATAGAGTAAATTCAGAATTTCTTTTGGCTCCCCATGGAAGCATATGTATATCAAGTGATTATATGATCTAGACTAGCATTAATCTTTCAGTCGACTGGAAAATAATAAGACCTCCTGCAGCTCAAGGAAGAAAAAAACCTCACCATACATCACCATAGGGATCTAGATTTTCTGCCAAGCAATATGACTGAATATATATTTGTAGCTTACTCCACCTCTTGTACATGATCACTAATCATTGCATGGAACGTCTTAGGCTTCACCAGAATGATTTCAACATAATTGTTTAGCCAATTGGTAACAGCGTGCACTGTTGGTTGAGAAAGATGGTATTAGGGCGCTTTCACACAGGGCAGTTTTGGTGCAGTTTTAACTGCGCCTTAATTAAACTGCCTTTATCACCAGCAATTGTCTAAATTGTTCAGAAAGGTGTTTCAAGTAAGTAATCAATTACTGTGTTTGAAGTCTTGTGCATTACAAACACACTTAGGGTATGTTCACATGATGTACTGCGGTGCGTACAGTACACGCCGCAGTACATTGTGTGTTTCGGGAGGTCGCACTAATAATTACCCCGTGTGAACATACCCTAATTGATCACTCATTTTCCAAACAGTTTAGACAACTGAAAGAAGCTTGCTGGTAATAAAGGCAGTTTAATTGGAGCGCAGTTAAAACTGCACCAAAACTGCGCTGTGTGAAAGCATCCTTATAGTTACCTTTGTAACATGGATTGACTTCTGCTCACCAACACACTGGTAAGAGCTGGGGGCAAGTGCCTTAAAGGGGTTGTCTCGCTACAATGATTGGGTTTTAATTAAAAGATCTTTAAAAAACAAGCAGCTTTGCAATATATGTTCATTACAAATGTCCTACTGATTTTGAGTTAGCCCTGTTAGTAGGAGTGCATCAGCTTCTCAAATTTCTATAGCAGCCACCTGTTGATCCTTATCTTACTGGCTGTCAGGTCTGTATGACTCATCAGCCTTTGAAGACAGGTCGGAGCAGAGAGCCCCTCCTGCACAGAATGCTTCTGTAGTGGAGGGAGGGGGAGGGAGGACTCTGGCTTCTGTGTCTGCTGCCTGGATTAACCCTGTGTATGCCTGCTTCCTCCTGCTCTATACACAGATTGAGCAGAGATGAGGCTGATTAATAGATGTGACAGCAGTGACCCTGTTTGTTACTATAATCATGATGTGTCTGTGGAACTGTCACTATACTAATACTATACAGATCAGGCATGTGAATACTTCATGCTGTGCTGTACTAGTGCCTGAGTATAGTAACACTTCCCAGCTGCCTGTGTCTGTTCTGACAGGGTTTGTTGTTGCTGGAGATGTGGAGACTTGTAAGCTAAGCAGGGGATATAGGAACACATGCATCCTTTCTGCTATTAGCATACACAGCAGCTTCACAGACCTCTACACTCATAGATCAGCCCTCTCCTGCAACAGACCTAGGCAGGCACACACAGGGTTAACTCTGGCAGCAAACCCCCTCCCCCTTGCTGTATAGAAGTTATGGAGCTGCCTGTGTGCTGAAGGGAGGGGGGGGAAGAGGGAGCAGAAGAGACAGACCAAGAAGCACGCCCCTCAATTCAACTATCAGGCTCACTGACAGGCTGAAAGCTTGTAATGAGACAACTCCTTTAAGCTTTGTACTTACCTGCAGAAAACTGAAAATAACGGTGGTGCCGGACAAGTTTCATGATGAACACCAACAGCTCCTGAGAGACCACATTGACTGTAATGGGGTACATTGTGTTTTTGTTATGGTGTCCGTCACAATTGCACAATTGTGTTCCACCATGTGGAATCTACAAAAGGAGGCTCCTGTGACATATAAACCAAATGGAGATGGACTCGGGTGTAAGCGTTCGTTTTGTTTTTGTTCACATATAACAGCTACACCATATATAAGTATAGGACCCCATTACCCTTGTACTCACCATTCCTGGTATCCATCGGATTCTGTAAAATATTTATGACGAACACTGTAACAGGGCCACAGAGTTCTATAGGGTGAACTAAGCTTGGATTGGACTTTGTTTGCACTACTTACCAAATGCTTTGTGCATTGGTCACAAGAGTGTGGCCTACCATGCTTCTGTGTCCAATCCCAAAACTGTCACTTCACAGCCCCACCGCTGTATCCATTAGGATCAATTTCCCGCTGTACTCCCATAGATGCCACAAACTAGGACTATCACCACTATGTGGATGGAGCCTTAAGGTGTGGTCACACGCCACTTTTTGAAAAGCAAATTAAAGGTATGTTCACGCGGCGTGTTGAGTCCGTGTTTACATACGCTTTTAGACACGTGTGTGGATCCGTCTGTCAGACCCCACACTGACCAAAACACGTATCTAATAAAAAGTAATGTGCTTTCAATATGAAACACGGATCAGCGTTCACACGAGTGATCGCGGATGCGTGTCTCACTGCGTCCTTCCCATCAGTTCCAAGAATTGACATGTCAATTCTTGGTCCGAAAAATGCAGCAGGAGCCCTATTTAAAACGATAGGGTACGATCCTGCTGCAGCAAAATTGATGTTGCGTTTTTGGATGCGATTTTCGGATCCAAACACGCCGTGTGAAGGGCCCCTTACTCTTCAAAATCTGCCTCCAAATCTGCCTCAAAAAACCTCTGATTAGAGGTGTATTTTGAAGCCTATTTTGAAACTTATTCAGAAAAATCCTATCCCACTATGCTTCCTGTGGTGGTTTTACTTGTGTACATGTCTCAATATTTGACAGGTCACTTATTATGCTTGTGAAATGCGCTTCGTGTCTTTTACACTTTATTCAATGACAGAAGAACTGAAGATTGAGGCTGATTTTGGGCCACAATTCAGCGCGGTAAACGCCCTAGAATACGGCGCAAGCAAAGCCATGTGGACATGCCCTGACAATTTCCTAGGTTATGGTGAGCACATTAATGAACACGATTTATGTATCTGTCTGGTGTAAGATTTCATCATATGTATTGAAATGAACATTTCTATAATCTGATTCGATAACGGATACTGCATTCTCATTACTGGATGCACATTTAAATGTGGGTGTTTAGTGCGACAAAGAACCAGCTACTGTGAGAGTCCATATGGTGCTGCTTTCCTGTATGCTATCTTGAGCATAATAAAAAGCAGAACGTGGATTACGGATGCTGTTGCCATTTAAATGTAATTGAATGTACATTGGGGAATGTGAGGATGATGGCGTATTTGTGTACTCGCATCCATTTATCCATTGTCTGGGACTGTCGCGCCTGTAATATATTACCATTGTGTAGTTCTATGGACACTAACCTGCCCTCATACCGTGTTTCCCCGAAAGTAAGACAGCGTCTTACATTTTTTTTACCCCAAAAGTCCCATTGTTTACTTTTGGGGGTTTGGGTTTTTAAATTGGAGGTATAGGCCCCCTATGCAGGATAGGGAGGCTGTAGGAGGGATAGGGCAGGGATAGGCATGTAGGGGGGTATACAACTGTAGGCAGGTAAGGGGAGTTTTTAGGGGTATAGGGCCAGCGTAGGCGGTATAGGCAGCTTAGGGGAAAAGGGGAGGTTAAGGCAGGTTTTAGGCAGTGTAGGCAGGGATAGGGCGGTATAAAGGAAAGGCTGAGGCAATAAATTTTTAAAATAAAAAAAAAAAAACCCTTTCCTGGATCCCCGGGTCTCCAATTGCCATCTTCTTTTCGGCACAGGGGGTGCTCATCAGGGCGCGCAGCATTGTGATGGGGCCCGCTGCCGTGCCGGGAGCTTTGGACAGCCCGCCAGTTGCGGTCGCCCGGAGGCCCTCGGACACGGGGGCTCGCTCGTGCCCCGCCTTTTGATCCCTTCACCTTTAAAGCGCCCGGAGGATCGCATGGGTGAGGAATCGCGGGCAGTGCCGGGGCCCGCGCAGCGCCCCCGGGCATGTCGCGTATTTGGGCATTTTAGCATATGCGCTCCCTGGGGAGCCGCATATAGCTAAGCTCCCTGCGGGGCACGGAAAAAATTTGAGCGCCCCAGCGCAGACAACGTATTTCACGTTTACTTTGGGGGAGGCTTTCATTAGTCGACCCCCTAAACTCCCCCCTACGTCTTACTATCGGGGGTGTCTTACTATCGGGGAAACACGGATTACCCCCGGGTGAAAGCAATCTCAGCCCCTCACAAAGCGGGTGTTGATAATAAAAAAGCCACAGCATGGGGGTCCTCCTCCGTGCTGTTTAGGTGCAGGACCTTTGTCATGTGACAGATGTAACTAAAGGTACTGCACCCCTTATTGTTGCATTTTAGCTGAAAGAGGTATGGACAGACTGGACAGCCCACAGCAGCACAGAGGAGCAGGCTGTCGAAGGAATCCACTGCCAATAAATCACTATCCCCCACAGTCTTCTCCCTGCCACTAGCTGATGTGCTGACTGCTCACACTGTGGACTTCTACTTTGTAATTAAGGTTCCCATAGTGTATTTTCCATCGCATACGCCTGGATTTTTGCCATGCATTCACTTTTTCTCGACTCAGATTCTGTCTAATTTTTTTAACATGAATTTTGTAAGGAAAAATTGTATTTTTCTTGAGATTGTTTTAGTCGTCTTTATTAAACTTTTTTTTTTACTTACTATTTTTAAGACCTACTAGAGAGTCCCTTCTATAATTGCTCTGCTTATGTAGTGCAGTGTATTATAGCTGTCTATGTAAAAAGGGACTCTGCCTTTATTAGGCCTCAAGTTGCCATATAAACCCATCAGACCTATTTAAATGCGCATCTTTTTGGGTGCAGCATCAAGGGTTAAACAGATGGGAAAATGGTTTTCAATCCTGGGGACTGGAGCAAGAGCCCGGCTGTCTCCCGGCACCGCCTCCCGCTTCACTTGGCACAGGATACCCATATTGCTGCCCCATCTTTAGAAGGCATATTCAAATGTCAGCAGAAATACCGCAGCAACTTGATTCTGCTTAGCCAGGTTTATGTAAGAATGGTCAGAATGATCATTGTATCTGTCAGACATCCCCATGTATCTGCTTGCTTTACCTACTGCATCCTGGTATCATGAACAATGTTTCCACACTGTTTATGCCAGAGAAAATCTGGGACACGTTATTACTTTTCAAGTGACAGCTGCCTGGAATAATTGACTCTCAAACAGATTTGGCCTGAGCCTGTGGCAGGTATACCGAGCACAGCCTCCAATGGATTTCCATTCTTAATTATGCCAAAATGTCTATTTGAAGAATGTGGAAACGCTTTTGGTATAATGAAATTGTGAGGACTGCAAGATGCGCTCTCCTTCTGCGGGTTTATCATCATGATGTATTACAAGCTCGACCGTGCACCACTTACAAGGTCCAGAACAAGACTATAACTTTTATTGCTGCAGTAACTTCACTTTCCAACTGAAGCTGGCATTATTGTTTAATTAGACCTGAATTAAGGATTAAAGGGCCTGTCTGGTTGAGTAAACCTGTTTGAAATTCCCTGTTAGGGCCTTATGAGGTGAAAGTGCATTAAAGTTTCAGAAAGTAAAGGTTGTTGGGCGTAGAATGAAAAGTCATACAGTTTTCCAATATCATTTCTGTATGTTCTCTTGTGACCTTGAAGATCTTTGTTTGCTGTCATTCAACTGGATCCTTCATTGTTTACTTCCAAAGATAAAAAAATCTCTCTCCCGGTCACGTCATGGTCACATAGGTGCTCTTTACCTGGCACAGCTCTGATAACTGTACTAGTACTCAACAAGCCTGTGTATCCATCATATGACTGGACAGATTGGATTCTGTGCAAACAAGCAAGAAGGTTCCTACTGAAAGACTAGAAGCACAGATCTTAAAATTAATACAGTATTAATAAAATATTTTGGAAAATCGTATAATTATTATTTAACATACAATGAGTTTCTGTAGCTGACCATTATAAACACCAGCAGAAACAAGCTGAACAGGGTCGTTTCTACATGCGGGTGGGGCAGCGCTTGCCTTAAAGGCCTCGTTCACACGGCTTATTTGTCCGCGGATTGGAGCCGTACTGCGCGCCGGATTTGCGCTGCAGTACGGCTCCAATCCGTCCCTGTCATTACGGTAATCCACCATTCTCATAGATAACTGTGGATTCCGTCGCTCCTCCCCGCTCGGCGAATCCGCCGCAGGGGGAGAAAGTGACATGCACATTATTTACGCCGCGTACATGCCGTAAATAATGCATTGTCTATGGGGCCGGCGGGCAGCTCCCCTGCCGTGCCCCGCCCCGTTCCCCCCCTTATTTAAGCCGTAATGCGGGCGAAATCCGTCCCGCAATTATGGCTTGAATAAGCCGTGTGAACATTGCCAAAAGGTGGAGGTTTGTACTCTAGATTTTTGCCATGTGGGCTTGGCACACATGGTCAATGGAAAATCTGCACTGCCATTTGAATAACATGGAGATTTCCATCTTGAAGAAATTTCATGGAGGATAAAGCTGCACCAAATTTCCATGTTAAAATTGGAAATTCTGGAAATCTGAATCTGTAGATAAATGGATGAATTTCTGATACAAATTTTTCAAACCTGGGTCATATTTTTCAGACACAAAAACACCCTGGTGTGACCATAGCCTTACAGAGAAATGGGGAGGTTTACAGTGCTGTATTTCAATTTCGGTGATTAGCATTAAACATGTAGGCAAAATGAAATTTTAAAAATTTATCCTGCTCATCTCCTGTTTATGTACACAAACTTCGTTAGTTATTGACCACCTCTCTGTGCTCTGGTAGGTTCTAGCAGCAGTGGCTGGCATGGTCAGGATGGTGACGTCACTCCCTGCTGTGTCTTATCAGCAGCACAGGAGCCTTTTTATGCTTGTTATTGACAGACTCTGAATCTTTAGAGCTCTCTCGCTGTGTACCATGCTGTTTAGACCCTTCTATCACTAATGTCCCTCTAACAGGATCAGCTAGAAATAGCAGAGCTGTAGAATGCCGCGGGCCCGACCAGGAAATTTGAGCCTGAAGTTGGCTGTGAAGATCAGGCTCTGTGAAACACCATGGTGAAAACACCTCTTTAAGACAAACAGAGCTATAATTACTCTCTGTGCTGCTGGATATGTAATGCACTGTCTAAGACTCTGATCCGTTTTATCTTGCTTCCATCCCAGATATATCTTGGGAGTATTCTCCAATATATACTGTTTTTTATATGATAGGTGCATAGGGGCCTATAAACAGTGGCATAACTAAAACTCATAGGGCCCCATAGCAAAATGAGATGGGTCCCACCACCTAAAAGACAAACTTTAAAAAAGCGCATAAGGAGCAATAATTGAAGGTTTAAAAATAGCACTATGTATGGGGAACAGAGCAGAAAGCCACATTCTATTTGCTTTCTACAAAAAGGAACAAATTTCTTGCACCAGAGTTTCCCACTCAACCTCAGGGCCCTATATCAGTTGCTATGGCAATAGTTACGCCCATGCCTATGGATATCTTTGATGTATGGTCTGACACAAGGTCTGGGTTTAAAAGGGCCCATCTTATTTCATCAAAAAACTGTTATTCATCCTCCATTTGCTAAACTAACGTCTTATAAGAAATCATAAACCGTTTCAGCTTAAATAAGGTTTTAATAAAGGGAGGAAAATGATGGAAGGTGCAGCTTGCTTACCGACACCATTGTTTTATTATTCATGATCTGCTTATGAGAATGTTTCAGAAGTGACCAACACTGCAGCCTCACCACCTTACTCATCAGAATGTGCCATAACCCAATATTACAGGATTTAGATTTCAGTTATATTTGTAGATTAGCAGCATGCATGAATCATTAGGCACAATATGCATTTTCCTAATAGCTCTATGTTGTCTTTTTTATTACAAATAAATTCTTTAGCTAGAAGAGGGCCCTTGTGATGAGCTGTACCCAGGGTGTTCTGTTCCTGGAGCCCCCCTATTAACCAGATGCAATATGTGGGGGAACGGTGATGAGCTGTACCCAGGGTGTTCTGTTCCTGGAGCCCCCCAATGACCAAATGTAATATGTGGGGGAACTGTGATAAGCTGTTCCCAGGGTGTTCTGTTCCTGGAGCCCCCAAATGACCAGATGTAATATGTGGGGGAACTGTAATAAGCTGTACCCAGGGTGTTCTGTTCCTGGAGCCCCCAATGACCAGATGTAATATGTGGGGGAACTGTGATAAGCTGTACCCAGGGTGTTCTGTTCCTGGAGCCCCCAATGACCAGTTTGTAATTATGGGGGGGAAAACTGTGAAAAGCTGTCCCCAGGGTGTTTTGTTCCTGGAGCCCCCAATGACCAGATGTAATATGTGGGGGAACTGTGATAAGCTGCTCCAGGGTGTTCTGTTCCTGGAGCCCCCCTATTAACCAGATGTAATATGTGGGGGAACTGTGATAAGCTGTTCCTAGGGTGTTCTGTTCCTGGAGCCCCCCAATGACCAGATGTAATATGTGGGGGAACTGTTATAAGCTGTACCCAGGGTGTTCTGTTCCTGGAGCCCCCCAATGACCAGATGTAATATGTGGGGGAACGGTGATAAGCTGCTCCCAGGGTGTTCTGTTCCTGGAGCCCCCAATGACCAGTTGTAATATGTGGGGGAACGGTGATAAGCTGCTCCCGGGGTGTTCTGTTCCTGGAGCCCCCCAATTAACCGGGATGTAATATGGGGGGGAACTGTGATAAGCTGTTCCCAGGGTGTTCGTTCCTGGAGCCCCCAAGGGGACCAGAATATATATGTGGGGGAACTGGTGATAAGCTGTTCCCAGGGTGTTCTGTTCCTGGAGCCCCCTATTAACCAGATGTAATATGTGGGGGAACTGTGATGAGCTGTACCCAGGGTGTTCTGTTCCTGGAGCCCCCCAATGACCAGATATAATATGTGGGGGAACGGTGATGAGCTGTACCCAGGGTGTTCTGTTCCTGGAGCCCCACATAAACCAGTTTGGGTAATATGTGGGGGAACTGTGATGAGCTGTTCCCAGGGTGTTCTGTTCCTGGAGCCCCCAATGACCAGATGTAATATGTGGGGGAACGGTGATAAGCTGCTCCCAGGGTGTTCTGTTCCTGGAGCCCCCCTATTAACCAGATGTAAACTCTGGGGGAACTGTGATAAGCTGCTCCCAGGGTGTTCTGTTCCTGGAGCCCCCCAATGACCAGATGAAAAAAGTGGGGGAACGGTGATAAGCTGTCTAGGGTGTTCTGTTCCTGGAGCCCCAATAAACCAGATGTAATTGTGGGGGAACGATAGCTGTACCAGGGTTTTGTTCCTGGAGCCCCAAATGACCAGATGAAATTTGGGGGGGAATGTAATAAGTGCCCAGGGTGTTCTGTTCCTGGAGCCCCCAATGACCGATTTAATATGT
>JAODAL010076735.1:0-13517 GCA_025379985.1 Phyllomedusa bahiana | reverse complement strand
CACCTCCCCCATCTCACCGGGTAGAATGAAGGGGCTCGCTCTTCGCCAAGTACCCCGTGACACACCCTTTAAACCTTTTCCATTTTTGTAGCGTCCCAAACCAAAAGTTTCCCCATTACCAAGCATTTACCTAATCAGTCCAGGTGCACCTAAAAGTCGCCTTTTTACAAGGTCACGAGAGACACAGCCTATTAGACTGGAAAGTGTCCACCTCAAACTCATGGCTGCTTTGTTTCGTGCATACGGCACGTTACATGTGCTGCAAGGGTAACGAATGCAGGAACTTATGTGCCCGGGAGAAAGATTAAAGTGCAATGTGATGTCCTTGAACGTGCCTTTATAGCAGGGGTACACAACATGTGGTCCTGAGTGCCCCTCTGTGAGCCCCCAGTGCCCCTCGGTGCAGCCGCCAGCCATCACGACTCAAACATGCTTTGCCTCTGTCCTCATATTTCAGAAAGTACAATTCATCTTTTGACAGCTGCATTCAACTGACGGCACTATTATGGTGGCCACTATATGGCTGGCACTGTATGGTGGGCACCATATGGCTGCCACTGTATGTTGGGCATGGTTATGGTGGGCATTGAAGGAGATGGCATTGTTATGGTGGGCACTATATGGCTGACACTGCATGGAGGGCAATGCATGGCTGCTACGGTTATAGTGGGCACTGTAGAAGCTGACACTGTTATGGTGGGCACCATACCCGGACTGTTGGTGGCATGGTTTTGGGGGTTGTAAAGTGACATTTTTTATGGTGGGACCATAGGTAAAGCTATATAGTGGGTCCTATATGGCTGGGCTTGCACTGTTATGGTGGGCATTGTAGGGTGCATTTCATGGTGGGGAATGATGGCTGGCAAGTTTTGTGGGCCCGATATGGCTGGGCTTGCAATGTTATGATGGGCACTGTATTGTTGGCACTGTTGTAGTATGCATTATATGGCTGTCACTGTTATGGTGGGCACTGTATATCTAGCACTGTTATGTTAGGCACTGTATGGCTGGCACTGTATTGTAGAAATTGTATCAGTGGCACTGTTATGGTTGGCACTCTATGACTGGCATGGTAAGGTGGGCAATGTATGGTGGCATTTTTTGGGGCCCTATATGGGAGGGGTTTTGGGACTGTCTGGGGGCAATGCATATCTGGCACGTTTAGTGGCCTTTTATATGGGGTTGCAATGTTTTTGGAGGCCTGTATAGCTGGGGATTGTTAGGTGGGCACTGTATGCTGGCAAAGTATTGTAGTCATTGTTTAGCTGGCATGTTATGGTGGGGACTATATGGACTGGCAAGTATGGTGGGGAAGTTTTCGGGAGTTATGGGGGGATTAGACTAGGGTGGCCTGTTTGGTGGCCAAAATTAACTGGCACTGTTATAAGGGCCTTATATATGGCTGCACTGTTTTGTTGGGCACTGTTTGCTGGGGTTTGGGGGCCCCTATATAAATGGCCGGTATAGGGAATGATGGTGGCAGTTTTATGGGGGCACTAAAGGCTGGGCCCCTATGGTGGGCAATGATAGCTGGGAGGCCGTTATAGTGGTACTGTTGCTGGTGGCTCTGTTAGGTGGGGACTATAGGTGTCCTGTTATGGGGGCACTGTAGGGCTGGCACTCTATGGTGGGCAATGTACGGCTGGGATGGCACTGTTATGGTGGGCACTATATGGCTGTCACTGTTATGGGGGCACTGTATGGCTGGCACTCAATGGTGGGGAAATGTAGGCTTGGTGGCACGGGTTAGGGTAAGGACCTTTTAGGGCCCTGGGTAAATTTGGTTATTTGGGGGCACTGTTGGTTTTGGCATTTTAAATGGGTGGGAAATTTTTACGGTTTGGGAGGGCCCACTTTTATGGTGGGCACTATAGGGTTTTGTCCTGTTATGATGTATTTTTAACCCCGGAAAAATTTTGGAAACAAACCCTCTTCCGCTTATTGGGTCCTCACAAATTTGAGAAACCAAAAAGGGTTTCCTCAAAAGGGGGAATGGGCCCCTAAGATTTTCTGTGGCCCCCGGGAGTTTTTCCCAATTGGGGAAAATTTTGGGGGCCCCCGGGAAACCAGAATAGGGTTGGCAAAAATCCACTTTATGGTTTATCCGCTGGAAAACAGCATGGCCCCCGGTTGAAGGGGTTGGATCTAAAATTCCTGCTATTTCCCAAAATAAAAAAGTTTTTTTTGGGCCGCCCCAAAAATAAAATTAGGAGAGAAAACCCTTCACGGGCCCTGCGCCACAAAACATAAATTCTTTTCTCGAAAAAGGAAGGAATTTTCCCGGGCCGGGAGATAAAACAAAGAACCCTTGCGAAAAAAGGGAAAGGTTTGGGCCCCAAAAAAGGGGTTTCCCTTCTGCACCGGGGAACATGGTGACATAGAAATGTCCCTCCCTGGACACACCTGCTCTGAATAATGGGAAAGAATAAAAGGGCCCAAAGGGGGCAGTAAAGACTGACCCCCGGGGCCAAAACTTGTCGTCACTTCATTTGGGCCCAGTGTAGATTTACTTGGCATTCAGGGTCTGTGAAAACCTCATGGGCAGCGTAATGGCAGCCAATAGCCTCACCCAGCATCCATTAACTATGAATAACTAAAATAGGCGGGGGAAAAATTCAAAGAAAATTGGGGGAATGCAAGGTACGGGGGTACTACAAAGCACATGACATCACAACAGGCCACACCCCTGACCATTAAAGGGACCTTTTAATTTATCCCCCCCCATGCCCCTTGCCAAAGGACTGCCCCAAAAACATCATTCCAAAATTTTAAAACCTTTGGCCCTGACCATAAAACATCAGGCCACCCCTCTGACCTTGCCTGCCCAAAACATAACCCAAACCCCTTTTTGAAAAGAACTGGACCATCACATCAGGCCATACCTCTGATCATGACTGACCATAACATCAGGCCACATTTTGGGGGCCTTTTTGACTGACCATAACATCAGGCCATACCTCCTGAAAATAAATGCCATAACATGTCCCCCCATCTGCCCATGACTGACCTTTAACAATCAGGCCAAACCTCGACCAAAATGCCCATAAAAATCAGCCAACCTTGCCCAAAGATTGACCCTTTAACATCGGGCCCCAACACCTCGTTCATGACTGACCATAACATCAGGCCACACCTCTGACCATGACTGACCATAACATCAGTCCACACCTCTGACCATGACTGACCATAACTGACCAAACATCCGGGCCCACACCTCGAAAATAAATTAAACATAACATCGGGCCCAACCCTGACCATGACTGCCCTTTAACATCAGGCCCCCCCTTTGGGGACCATGATTTGACCAAAAACATAAAGGCCATCCCCTCTTTTAAAGCCCCTGACCCATAACCGGGCCAAACCCTCTGACCATAACTGACCATAACATCAGGCCACACCTCTGACCATGACTGACCATAACTCGGGCCCCAACCATTTGCCCCATGACTGACCAAAAAAAGGGGCCCACCCTGACCATAAATGCCCCAAAACATCACCAAACCCCTTTGGGCCCCCAAGCCCCTGACCTAACTTCAGGGCCCCCCTTTCGGGCCCTTTTAAACTAACCTAACATCAGGCCAAAACCTCTGACCATGACGGGACCATAACCACCCGGGCCCCAAACCCTGACCTTTACTGCCCCATAACATCGGGGCCAAACCCCTTTGGGGGGACCTGACCATAACATCGGGCCACACCCCCCTGACCGGATTTGCCCTTTTAACCCCATTTTTCCCACCTTTTGACCTGCCTGACCTTTCCCCAAAAGGCCATACCACAACAAAACCCCCCTGCCCCAAACTAAAAAACCACCCCTCTAACCCTACGCCCCCTAACAACAGGCCCCACCTCTGCCATAAACTACTTAAACCCGGGCCCCACCTCTCCCCGCCCCCGCCGATCCTTTCACCCAACACCTCTGACCGGGGCTAAAATCAGGCCCATTGACTTTGCCCAAACCCCCCCAATAACATCGGGCCCCACCCTCTGACCATGATGACCATAACCAAGCCCACACCTTGACCATGTTTGGGGCCATAACATCGGGAAAAACCCCTCTGAAAAGACTGACCTAACATCAGGAACCGACCTCAGACCATGACTGCCCCATAAAAAGCGGGCCAACCTCTGAAGACGGGACCATAACACCCAGCCACCACTGATAAAAGACTGCCCCAAAAACATCGGGGCCATACCCCCCTGTTTCATGACTGACCATAAAAACAGCCCCCTTTTGACCATGACTGCCATAAAAACGGGCCAAAAACCTCGGGTTTCAGGGCCCGACCAAAACACGGGCCACACTCTGAACCATGACTGCCCCATAACATCACCCAAACACCTCTGATCTGACCTTGACCAAAAACATCGGGCCCATTAACCCAGGGGACCATGACCTAACCTTAACATCACCAAAACCTCTGACCTGCCCTGACCAAAACCATCAGGCCCAAACCTCTGTCATGCCGACCATAACATCACCCAACCCCTCGGGACCTGACTGACCATAACAAAGGGCCCACACCTCTGACCGGATTTCCCAAAAACATCGGGCCAAACCCTTGACCCAGCCCTGACCAAACATAAAGGCCCCAACACCCTCCCTCCTGCCTTTTGGAATTTGCCCCAAACATAAAAGGCCAAAACCTCTGACCTGCCGGGACCTTTAAACACATGCCCCAAAACCCCCCCCAATGACCCCCCCCAAAACTTAGCCAAACCCCCCCTTTAATCAGGCCCCCCTTGACCAAACCAACCACCCCTTTCTCCCCCCAAGCCCCCGACCCTCATCGGGGCCACCCTCAGCCCCATGCCGCCCCAAACATCAGGCCACCCCCTTCGGGGTTTCATGAACAGCCAAATTCTAACAAAAAGGCCAACCCCTTCGGCCTTTTGAAATGACAAACATCAGCCCCAAAACCTCTGTTAGCCCTTAACCTTAACATCGGGCCAAACTCTACCTTGACTAAACCAAAAAACATCAGGCCCACCCCCCTGACCATGATGACCAAAACATCTTTTCCCAAAACCTCTAAACTTTGATGTGCCATAACATCAGGCCAACCTCTGCCCATGACTGCCCCAAAAACTTCAGCCCCACACCTCTGCCATGACTGACCAAAAATCGGGCCCTACCCTCTGACCAAAAATGACCATAACATCGGGCCACACCCCTTACCTTTGATGACCATAACTTTCAGACCCACCCTTTTAAACCTAAACTGACCAAAAAACATAAGGCCTACCCTGTTTCCTTTGCCCGACCTTTAACATAAGGCCAACCTCTGACCATGACTAAACCCAAAAAACCTCGGGCCAACCTCTGACCTTTGGAACTGACCAAAAACATCTTTCCAACACCTCTGACCTGTTAAACCCATTTACCCCGGGGCCAACCCCATGCCCATCCCCCCAAAAAATTTTTCCCCCCCCTTAAACCAACCCAACAATAAAGGCCCCCCTTAACCCCCCCAAACATCATTTCCCCGGGCCCCCACCCCTGACCACCCCAACATAAACATCAGGCCAACCCTTCTAAACCGACCCGCCCCAACCACATCAGGCCACACCTTTTTGGACCTTTTGGCTGTTTTATGAATGGGCCCCCCTTTGACCCCCCCCCGACCATCACATAAGGCCAAAAACCTCGGGATCATGATGCCCATAAAAATCGGGCCAAACCCCCTCTGAAAATGACTGCCCCAAAAAACGGGCCCTACCTCGGGCCCATGACTGACCATAACATCAGGCCCAACCTCTGACCATGACTGATTTTTAAACACCGGGCCCCAACCTCAGACCATGATGACCCATAACATCAGCCAAACCTTGACCTTGCCCCTACCCAAACTTTCGGGCCACCCCTCTGACCAAATGCCCATAAAAATCAGGCCAAAACTTTGACCATGCCCCACATAACACCATAACATCAGGTCCCACCTCTCCCATGACCTGGCCATAACTTCGGGCCCACCTGGGGGCCCCCATGACCCCCATAACATCAGGCCAATCTGCCCCAATGACTGACCATAACATCAAGCCACACCTCTGACCATGACTGACCATAACATCAGGCCACCCCTTGCCCATAAAGACCAAAACATCGGGCCACACCTCTAAACCTTGCCCTCCCCTTTAACATCAAGCCCACCTTTGACCATTGATGACCATAACATCAGGAAAACCCTTTTTGACCTGACTGACCATAACATCAGCCCCACCCCTTAAAACCAAAGACTGACCAAAAACTTCAGTCCCACCTCTGACTTTTGATCCCTTTAAAAATAAGGCCACATTTTCGGGACCATAATAAACCATAACATAAACCCCACACCCCTGCCCAAATAAACTGACCATAACATCACCCCAAAATTTGACCATGACTGACCATAACATCAGCCAACCTGACCATGACTAAACCAAAACACGGGTACCCCCTGACCATGACTAACCCTTTAACATCGGGCCAAACCTCTGACCCAATCCCCCCTTTAAAATAAAGGCACACCCTGCCCATAAATTGACCAAAACATCGGGCCAACCCCCGACCGGGGTTTCCCCCTTTAACCTTCCCCCCGCCCCATGACTACAACAGTCCACCACCGACCATACCCAAACATCACCAACAAGCAAAAATTCCAAACCCGGCCACCCCACCTCCCCATCATCACCCCCAACCCTGAAAAACGACCAAAACATCGGGCCCCCTTTCCCTAACCCATCCCCTACCATAACTCGGGCAACTCGGGACCATGACCCTAAACTCAGGCCAAACCACGGACCCCCCTGCCCCAAACATTACCCAACACCCCCTGACCCCGGGCCAAAAACCCCAAAAAAGGCCCAAAACCCCCCCCCTGCCCCAGCCCAAAAAAAATTTTAAAAGGCCCAACCTTACCCCCAAACCCCCTTTCCAAAAAGGGCCCCACCTCGCCCAACCAAAAAACCATCACATCAACCCAACCTCTAACCCACCCGCCCCATCACATACCCCCTTGGGGGGGGGTTTTTGGGGGGTGGCCCAACCCTTTCTACCCTGCCGCCCCATTACCCCCCCCCCCCCCCCCGGCCAAACCACACCCTTGGCCCAAACCCTTCTACCACACCCTTCCGACCTTTTAAAACATCGGGCCACCCCCCTTCCTGACCTAAGTTTTCCATAACAAAAACCCAAACCCCCTTTTTTCCACCCTTAGCCCAAATAACATTGGGAACACCTCTCCCCAAACCTGGCCACCCACATAAAGGGCCAACTTTCTCCCCCAAATGGCGTCCATTAAATTGGCCCAACCCCCGACCACCCCCGCCATCACATTGGGCCCACCCCTCTGAAAAAACCCCCCACCACAAAATCGGGGCCCAACCCCCTGACCCCCCCCCGGGACCATCACATCAGGCCCAACCTCTGACCCACCGCCATCACTTTTAGGCCCAACCTTTTCCAAACCCCCACCCAAACCATACACAGGCCCCAACCCTCTGACCACCCCGCCCATCAAAACAGGCCCAACCCTGACCACACCCGACCTCACCCCAGGCCCAAACCTCTGACCCCCCCCCACCCCACCCCTACCCAAATCTGACCACACCCGCCCCAAACATCGGGGCCCAACACCCCCGGGACCAACCCGACGCCAAAACTTGGGCCCAAACACCTCGGGACTATGCCCAAATGACAGAAAGGGTCACCCTTAACCCCCCATCCCCCCCTTTCCCCCGGTTTGAGCGCAGGATCCCATGGATATGACCTAGAAAAGCCCCCCAAAAGACGCCCTTGTAGGGCACGGGGAAATAAAAGCAGCCCCCCGGGCCAAGAGACGGTGGGGCAGGGGGGCGGGGGATGGCTCCCACCCTTCCCAGGGTTATATCTTTTTTCTGAAACCCTTTGAGAACATATAAAATTTTTAAAATTTAAAGCAGCCCCAAACCCAGAGATCAAAGTTAATGGGGTTTGGTTTCCCCCAAAAAATTATCCCCTGACCCCCGGGGACCCCCCGATGCTTATGAGGCATTTTGGGGAATTTCCCTTTCGTAAACCCAATGGATAAGTTTCCCTTGGAACAGAGATTGAAAAAATTTTCACACAAGAGGACAACTGAAAACCTCATTTGGGGAGCATGGTGGCTCAGTGGTTAGCACTACCGGCTTGCAACGTATGGTCCAGGGCTCAAACCCAGTCAAGGAGCACATCTGCTTGGAGTTTGCATGTTTCCTCTCACAGCTCCAGGTTAATTGTCTTCCTTTGAAATTGTTCCCAGTGTGTAAAAGAGGAAAATTAGCGCCCGCTAGGGACATTGACTGATGAGAGCAGAGATGACGTCTGCACGGGGCTGCAGAATAAGCAACAAAAGTAAATTGGATATTTAGGAGGGAAAGGGTCAAAGCTCATGTACACAGCCGTGTTATGGTTATGTTTTGTACAGAGGCGTAATGAGGCGCCCATGAGGCCTCTACTTTACTTCAAGTTTTTGCTGAAATTTTCAAAATATCACAGCTAAAATATTCAGTACCGGCCGAGGAAAAAGCAAACTCTTAACCACTGAGGCGATAGTGCTCTTACAATGAGATGTTATTGTTCTTAACCACCGATATGGCGATGCTCTTAACTACTGAAATAATAGTTAAAGACGTTAATACTCATAAGGACTATGGCACCGTTGAGCTAATAAGGCATCCACGAGGATATGCTGGTGGTCTTAACCACGGAAATACATTAGCTCTTATATTTGAGACACTTTTGCTCTTCACCACTGATATACTGGTGCTCTTAACTAGTGAGAGACTAGTGCTCTTCACATTGAGGCACTATTATTCTTAACCACCGATTTGCTGGTGATCTTAACCACTGAAACACTTGTGCTCTTACCATTGAGACGCTATTGTTTTTAACCATTGATATTCTGGTGCTCTTAACCACTGAAACACTAGTGCTCTTACCAATGAGATGCTATTGTTCTGAACCACTGATATGGTGGTGCTCTTAACCATAGAAGCACTAGTGCACCAAACATTGAGGCACTATTGTCCTTAACCACTGATATGCTGGTGCTCTTAACCACTGAAACACTAGTGCTCTTACCATTGAGACGCTGTTGTTTTTAACCATTGCTATGCTGGTGCTCTTAACCACTGAAACACTAGTGCTCTTACTATTGAGACACTATTGTTCTTAACCAATTATATGCTGGTGCTCCTAACCACTGAAACACTAGTGCTCTTAACCACTCAGATGCTAAAATTCTTAAAAACTATGGTGCAAGAGCAGTAATAACATGCACAAGGCCTCTACCTTCTTTTACCTCCTAGTTCCCACCAGAATAGCAAGACAAGCCCTTAGTCTGGATTTATGTGATGTGGTCAAATATTTTTTGTTGTTGCATTCTTTATCAGCATCACGGCTAAAATGTCCAGCAATGGCCACGGAAATAGAAAACAAGCTCTTAACCACTGAGACACTAGTGCTCTTACCAATGACATGCTATTGTTCTTAGCCACTGATATGCTGGTGCTTTTAGCCACTGAATTACTAGTGTCCATAAGCACTAAGACACTTAAACGTTTAAAAACTTTGGCACCATATTGCCTCTACTTTACCTTCATATGTCTTCATTAATCTACAAGGACATTATGGAACCTGCACAGCAAAACATAGTAGACTCTGCCAGATGCGTATAGCTCTGCAATGTGTATGAGCCCTTAGGCTGGATTTATGTGGTGTGGTAAAATCATGTTTTTCCTGCAATGTTTACTATATTACAGGTAAAGTGTCCAGCAATGTTCAGGGAAAGAGGAAGACAGTGAACTCTTAACCACTGAGCCAGTAATGATTTTACCATTTAGAGGCTATTATTCTTAACTACTGATATGCTGGGGCTCATAACCACTGAAAAACTAGTGCTTTAATCACTGAGACAGTATTATTCTTAACCACTGATATGCTGGCACCCTTAACTACTGAGACACTATTGTTCTTAACCACTGATATGTACAAGCCTTTAGGCTGTATTGATATGGTATGGTCAAATCATGTTTTTGCTCCGATTTTCACAATATCGCAGCAAAAATGTCCAGTAATGGCCGGGTAAAAAATGGATAAAGAGAGACACTATCATAACTACTGATATGCGGTGCTCTTAACCACTGAAACACTAGTGCTCTTACCATTGAAACTCTTTTATTCTTAATCACTGATATGCTGGTGCTCTTAACTACTGAGACACTATTATTCTTAACCACTGATATGCTGGCGCTTTTAACTACTGATACACTATTATTCTTAACCACTGATATGCTGGTGCTCTTAATTACTGAGACGTTATTATTTTAACCACTGATATACTGGTGCTCTTAACCACTGATACACTATTATTCTTAACCACTGATATGCTGGCGCTCTTAACTACTGAGACATTATTATTTTAACCACTGGATAAAATGGATAAAGAGAGACACTATCATAACTACTGATATGCGGTGCTCTTAACCACTGAAACACTAGTGCTCTTACCATTGAAACTCTTTTATTCTTAATCACTGATATGCTGGTGCTCTTAACTACTGAGACACTATTATTCTTAACCACTGATATGCTGGCGCTTTTAACTACTGATACACTATTATTCTTAACCACTGATATGCTGGTGCTCTTAATTACTGAGACGTTATTATTTTAACCACTGATATACTGGTGCTCTTAACCACTGATACACTATTATTCTTAACCACTTATATGATGGTGCTATTAACTACTGAAACACTATTCTTAACCACTGACATGCTGACGCTCTTAACTACTGAGGCACTATTCTTCTTAACCACTGATATGCTGGCACTCTTACCTACTGAGACACTATTATGCTTAGCCACTGATATGCTGGTGCTCTTAACCACTGATACACTATTATTCTTAACCACTGATATGATGGTGCTCTTAACTACTGAAACACTATTCTTAACCACTGACATGCTGACGCTCTTAACTACTGAGGCACTATTATTCTTAACCACTGATATGCTGGCACTCTTACCTACTGAGACAATATTATGCTTAGCCACTGATATGCTGGTGCTCTTAACTACTGAAAACTATTATTCTTAACCCCTTATATACTGGCGATCTTAACCACTGATACACTATTATTCTTAACCACTGATATGCTGGTGCTTTTACCACTGAGACACTATTATTCTTAAATATTGATGCTGGTGCTCTTTACCACTTAAAAAATAGTACCCTTAACCATTATGGCGCAAAAACTTATAAGAACTATGGCACCAGAGCGGCAATAAGACATCTATGAGGCCTGTACTTTACCTTATTATGCCACCTATTTTCCACCAAACATGGTGGCTCTGTGGACGCTGCCATGTGTACGAGCCATTAGTCTACATCTATATGATTTGGTTAAATTACATTTTTTCTTCCCAATATAGCAGCTAAAATGTGACTTCCCTGCATCCTGTGAATACATTCCCCTTCCCTTGGTTTCACAGGTGGAGCAGCAGTGAGAAGTCGCCCGGAGCCATTGGCTTCTTCTCATAGAGTCCCACCGTTTGCCTTTCCACTTAGCTCTCTTAGTCTGTTCTGCGTCAGATGATGAGATCTGCAGCCTGGAGGTGATGTTCCATTGTGGAAATTCTGCTCTTCAAACTCTTTGGGTCTTATCTTGGTGGCTCCGCTCCAGACCTCGCGCTGCAAAAAAATGTCAAAACCAAACTTAGATATCCGAGACTTGGCTGCTCCGCGGCAACTTCTCAGAAGGTGGCAACTCCTTCCAAGACATTCCAGGACTGTGTTGTGTCTGCCACGTCCTTTGTGCCCGAAAGCTTCCAATTACAATCTGTCTGGTTATTTCATAAACTTATTTGACTTTTTTTTTGTCTTTTTTGACCGGCGAGACTTGACAATTCTATTAGCACGGAGCTGGATGTCCAAACAATCTCTACTAGCTCAGGACTCTCCTGGGTGGACGTCAGGTGCTCAGATCCCCTGAAGCTCTGTCAGTGCTTTCATCCAATTTACCTTTCCTTCAGAGTTTCCAGTACCTTTAAAGGGGGTTTTTCTCATCTCAATGATGTAGGGAAAGGTACATGAAGACTATTACTAAATACATTGCTGTGTTGATTTTGCTTTGTCCAGTAAGATTCTTAAATTCTTAACTGAGGCACTATTGCTTTTAACTAATAAAACACTGATGCTCTTACTACTAAAACACTTTAGTTCTTAAAGGGGTTGTATCATTACATTAAATGGTCTTCAGAATAAGGGGACAGTGAAAACAAGCAACTTTGCAATTGGATGTCATTAGCAAAGCTGCCTTGTTTTCACCGTCTCCCTTATCTTAACTTTCTGTAAACACTGTGCCCCAGTGCTGGTTGGATTCCTCCTCCTTCCATTTCATTGGCTGCCGGCTCTACTAATTTACATTATGTCTGGCCCCGGTCGTATTCATGGGAGCCTGCATTCCTGCCTCTCTCACTCAGATTAAGGGGCCGGCACCATTTCACTCTGCACAGCCAGCAGCTGCACAGTAACACTGAAGCTGCTTCTACAATAAGAAAACAGCAGAATTGCGCTCGGTGCCTAAAGCTCCTGCGTGTAAACATAGAAAGGAGACAGATCTGTGCTGCTCTGGATGAGTTCATAGAAGACTGGATTCAACTGTAACAAACCTCCAGCTGTGAGAAGAGAAGAGATCAATGCTCTAAGTTCATAGAAGACTGTCTAGACTGAATGCAGGGCTGTGGTATGTAAACATACTGTACTTACAAAATAAGACTGCAAAAGGAGAGGAATGACACAGTGACATGTGGACTCAGAGAGGGGGGGACACTGACTCTGGAGCGAGCACGAACAGTGAAGGGGGATGATGTCATCCTCCTTCAGTTAAGAAACACCCAGCTGGGAGGGGAAGAAATGCCCCTGGATTTTAGGAGCTAAGAAACTGAAAGTACAAAAAACAGATGAACTGATGAAGCGATATATCCCCTTTAACCACTGAAATGTGAGTGCCCTTAACCACTAAGATGCTAAAACTCTTAACTGAGACACTAGTGTTTTTAACCACTGAGGCACTATTGCTCTTACTAATGAGAGACTATTGTACTTAACCAATGATAAACTGGGGCCACAACAAAATAAAACATGATTTAATCAGAGCCAATTAGCGGCTGCCGCGGTGACAATCCACTTCGGGAGTATAAGAATGTAAAAACAGAAGGCCGGAGAGAGACGCGGCGCTGGAACTGGGGAAGGTGAGTATAGGTTTAATTTTACTGGGGCACCAGCAGCCGCTGCTCTGATTTTCTTACAAGGTGGACAACCCGTTTAATCAGACTCCTGATGACCTCATACTCCAGCCTCGATGATGTCACATACAGATCCACGTCGCTCCAAAGTCTGGATAGTCCCATGAAGCTGTCATTCTTCCACAGTCTCCATCCTCTCTATATTGTTCCCTGGAAAACACTTCTGCCTCCATTCTTTAATAAAAAAAAAGGATTTTTCCCCCTTTTTT
>JAODAL010076734.1:0-13518 GCA_025379985.1 Phyllomedusa bahiana | reverse complement strand
ACCCCTCCCACACGCTGCTACCTGCTGACTCAGGCCACCAACCCACTTGCTGGCTGCACCGCTCCCTGACCCTAGCTGACCCCTCTTCTCCTGCGATGATGAAGCCCTTGCCTCCCCCGGTTCCATGCGGTTGGCTACATCATCATTATTTTTGTTTCATCGTCACGCTGCCCCTCATCACCGTCTTGGTATGCAAGGCTCCCCCCTCACAACCGACCTCCCATGCCACTTAAACATTATCTTTGCCGCATACGCAAGAAGCGGGGGATTTTGGGCCCCCCAATTCTTCGGCCCAATAGCTGCTGACTCCCTCCTAAATTTGTTCATCCCGCTATTAGGGGTCTGAGTCCAACCACAAGTAATCTCTGGCAGGGAAAGATGGGACAGAGGCGGTTTGAGGACAAATGAGGGGCCCCTGACCCGCTCCCCGGCCATGCCAACTAAGGGGTTGTGTCTGACGTTCCCACCGACTCTTTGGGTGGGTTGTCAGTTCATCTGGGGAAGTGGATGACCTATCAGCCAATCAAGAACCCTTGGGGTTTTTTGGTCAGCACCGGCCCCTAGTGACAGGGCAGTTGTGGCCTCACCGAGTGCCCCTGCTGGATTCCCCTTCTGTGCCGCCTGGGCCCGCCCGGAAGTTTTTGCCCTGCAAATCGAGGTGAAGAGCCTGCCACCTTCTGTTGACATGTGTTTGTTCAAAAAAAACGACATGTTTTTAGAAGATATCTGATTGATAAATACACACCCCTTTTTTGACTCCAAAAGAACCCATAACAAACTTGGTAACCCTTGGATAAAATTTCGCTCCACAAATGGGCCCGAAAAAAGTTTATGTGCTTTAAAAAAAAATGTTTGAAAAATTTTAATTTGGGGGGAAAAAAAGGGTCACAAACAGCCCTTTTTTTTTTTTTTTTTTTTTTTTTCCCCCTTAAACCTTGGAAAAAAAAAAATTTTTTTAAAATTATTTTTGGGACCAAAAAGGGGAAAAAATTGTTTTTGGAAAAAACCGGTTTTTTTTTAAAAAAAAGGTTTTTTTTTAGTCCCACAAAAGCAAAAACAACGCTTAATTAACCCCTGGATGTAAATTGCACAAAAGATTTGAGCAACCAAAAACTCCCAGCTTTGTAGCGTGTTACAATTTGGCGTGTATTTACGGTACACAGCAAGGAAAACTTGTAATTAAAACCTTCGGTTATGAATTATGTACAGAAAAAATGTATTTTTTGGCGGTGAAAAAGACGATTTCTTTTAGTCACCACAACAGCAGAAACAAACGCTTAATTAACCCTGGATGTAAATTGCACAAAAGAATTGAGAAAACAAAATGAAGTGGTATTTGGATTGTAATAACTCTGTTTTCTTTAAATGAATACAACAGGAACAGGCCCTTAGATAACCCTTGGATATTCAATGTGCTGTGAGCAGATAGCATTAAAATGTAAAATGCAGCTGCATTGGACGACACGGGACTTCAGTTCCAATACCCCACAAATCAGAATTAGAATGTAAGAAAAGCAGTTTCTGGGGACAAGCTGTGACACCCCACAAAAATCGCTGTATAAAAATGAGTTCTTAGTAAGAGATATCATAAGCAGCCGTGGCAGCACATTTTCCTAATCAGTACAGTGAGAGCGGTATGAGCTCCCAGCGTCGCGTCCGGACTTATATAGTGCGGGTGACGTCACAGAATCCCGCGGTCTCTGATTCCCTTCATCTTGCACATGTCATGCAGGCTATTGCCCTTCTTCTCCCAGAGTTCTTTGCCCCATGAAAAGCCATGTGTTTGCAGCCATTTTATCAATCAAAAGCACATTCATTCACCCGAAGTCCCCCAAACTTCGACTTCGTTCAGAACCGAAGTTTTCCTGAAATTCGAAACGAATTCCACTTCGTTAGAATCAATTCGCCCATCTCTATTCCTGATTATAGATTCACTTATAACTACTGGCTTTTCCTATCTGCATTCCCATCCCCATGGCTATTAGTTGGGCTGCTCTTTCGGCTGCAAGGAAAAGCAATGTCCACTAGGGCTGCCATTTCTGAGACTGATGCCCCAGCATTATTGCCCAACTTGGCAATTTTGCTAGGAAGCTCAGGAGGAGTTATATAGTCTTGGTAGATAGGAAGGTATACAATCCCTATAGGAATATATGCACCCTGTAGGTATACAGTCACCTGTAGGTATTTTTGCCATCCTTTAAGTATATATGCCCCTTGTAGGTATTCAGCCCCCTAAAGGTATATATGAACCCTGTAAGTGTATAACACATGACAGATAGAGTGGATATACAGTCCCTTGTAATATAATTATAGCTTCTCCGGTGGGGATTATATGTGCTTGTAGGATACCGGCCCTGTAGCTATAAATGTCTCCTGTAGGTATATAGCCCCCTTGTAGGTGATATGGAAGCATCCAAGGTCCTCCTAACCTCGTTGTGTGGTATCAAAATTAAACCAGAAGTGTATTTGTATATACATGAAAAGAATGAGAGACATCTAAAACAAAATGTCAATGTAGTCTTTATTGTTTTTATACTACTGGCTGTTTATTATATCCCTCTTGGGTATTAAGGTGTTTCGTATGCAATAGACAGTACAGGCTGAAAATTTTGAATTTTTGCCCGTTTTAGACGCCATTTTGTGCGATTTTTGCTAGGAAGCGCCTGAATTATGAACCCGCTCTTGATGGGGTCATAACCTATCAGGATATTTAGCCTGAAAATGAAAATTTCTGGTTTGTTATCCCACTTTTAACCCCTTAAGCCGAACGCCTGAAAAGTAGTTAATGACCAGAACATTTTTTTAGTTTTGGCCTCCTTGCTTTTAAACAGTTGTAACTTTTTTATTTTTTCAATGACGCAGTTGGATGAGGCCTCGTTTTATTCAAGACAAGTTGTACTTTATAAGGGAATAGTTTAAGTACACTTATAAATAATTGCAGTATTTTTTTTTATTTTTTTCCCAAAAAATTTTTGTTTTTTTCATTTTTTTTTTTACACCATTAACATTTCACACTTAATAACTTGTTAGATTAATTCTACAGGTTATTATGGTCGTGTGGATACCAAATATGTGTAGTTTTTTTTGTGTGTGTAATTTATGTACAATTATTTTTTATTAAATATTTATTTTTATTTTATTATTTATTTTTTTTATTCTTTTTTTTTACTTTTTATGTTTTTTTTGTACTTTTTTTTTGACTCCCATGAAGGGAGAACTGTTTGACATTTTTTTAAAAAAAATTTTTTACACTTAGTAAGGGTATTAGCATATTCATTTATGCTAATACATGTAATCTGTGTCAGTCTGACACAGGCAGTGATTAGGACAGCACACAGTGCTCCTAATCACTGGCTTCTAACAGAAAACTCTGGGGGCCATCTAGGTCCCCAGAGCTGACTGTGCAGCCGGGTTCCCGGGCTCGTGGGGTACCGGGTCGTTCCGATCACCCGACAGAGAGGGGGAAACCCTTTGATTGCGCTGCGGTAACGCACCGCCGCAATAAAAGGGTTAAAGCATCGGGTTGCGGAGGTTTCCTCCGTTTTCCCGTTTGCCTGCGGGAAATTGCTCTGGGATCGGGGCTGAGCGCCCACCGCGCACCGGGCGCCGCAAACCCCGATGTTGCAGCGACGTCAAAAGACGTCGCTGCGGATGAACGACCCGCACCGGCCGCCGTCAAAAGGAGGGGTTTTTGCGGGCTGGTCGTTAAGGGGTTAAAAAGTGCTCCTAACCTTTTAGTTACCCCAGAAAATTTTTTGATGAAACCCCCTTTGGGGGAATTGGCATTTTTTACCAAAAAGAAGAAAAAAAAATAAATAAAAAGAATTTTCTTTTTTTTTAGCATTGTAAATTTTAACGGTTTTTGTAGTGGGAAGACTTACGCCCTCCCGGCCCCAGGGGCCCCCCGAAAAGGTGAAAATTTTTTATTCCAAAGTGTTGTGGGACCCCTTTTGAATGCGCCAACTATTTGATTCGTCGGTGGGCAGGAAATATATTAAAATTCCCTTTTTGGGTAAAGGGGACTATGTGCACTTTTGATCTCGGGCTGAAAAGACAACAGACTTCTGACGCAGCCCCGTTCATACATGTCGCCCTATATCTTTATTGGACAAACAATATAAACAATATTTAAGCAACACCTTGATTATTACACATGTCAGAATCATTCATATTATCCTAATATGTCAGACATTAGTGCGCATGACAGAAAATGTGGTAATCTATGACCTCTTGCCTTTATTTCTGCTCAAGCTTTGCTTCCATCATGCATTTGGCCTTGCAACGATAGCAGTTTCACTACAACAAAAACAGCATATCAGTATTATTTGCATGTTCACAGCCAGAATGTCTGAGAATGTAAGAAAAAACGCGTGTAAGGAGAAAAACAAATGAGGAAAGTACTGGTGAGAAAGAAGAACTTCATACAAGATGGAGAATTTATTGTCAGCCTTTTTTATGCTTATTTAACCCCTTAAGGACCCTGGACGTACTCATACGTCCCAGGATCCCTAAGGGACATTTCAGGGGGATAACTCCGTTACCCCCCTGCACAGCCGCGGGGTGTTAGCGGCTAATCGCTAACACCCGGCCGTTACAGCGCGAACGGGCAGCGTTGCCCGCCCGCGCTGTTTAACCCTTCAGATGCCGCGGCAAAGATGCCGCGCACCGATCTTCAGGGCGATCCGACACCCGGACATGGCAGTGGGGAGCCCTGTGAACACTCCCATCACTGCCATGTCCAGCCGCAGACAGGAAGTGGGGAAACCGCCATCTTGGTACAATGCAATGCATTAGACTGTATTAACGATTGTGCCACATAGTGGTCAAGCACCATAGGTGGACTTAATGTTACAGTAAAAAAAAAAAAAGAAATAAAGTTTTAAAGAAAAAAAAAAAGTATTAAAAGTTCAAATCACCCCCTTTCCCCATTTTACAAATAAAAATGAAATAATAAAAAAGTTACAAATATTTGGTATAGCCACGTCCGAAAAAGTCTGATCTATAAAAATATTACATCATTTATCCCATACGCTGAACACCGTAGAAGAAAAAAATTCCAAACGCCAAAATTGCGTTTTGTGGTCATTTTACGTCACTTAAAAATGGAATAAAAGTGATAAAAAAGTCGCATGCATTCCAAACTGCTAGCGTTAAAAAGTACACTTCCGCCCGCAAAAAATGCACCCTCACTGACTTCTGTAGGTGTTAGTACAAAAAAGTTATTGGTCTCACAAAATGGTGCTGTAGTGCAATTTTCAAAAATACAAAAAGTTTGGAATTTTTTTACGGTACCAAAACAAACGGAATAAAAACAGAAACCCTACATGTTTGTTATTGCCGGATGCGTATCAACCTGTAGAATACAAATAACACATTATATTTACCGAAGATTGAACGCTGTAAAAGCAAACCACAAAATGTTTTAGTGGTTTCCCAGTATATTCTATAGTACAGTGAATAACACCATTAGAAAGTACATCTTGTCCCGCAAAATAAAAGCCCTCATATGTCTATGTAGGTGGAAAAAAATTAAACAATTTTGGCTTTGGGAAGGCGAGGAGGGAAAAACAAAAAAAAACAGCCGGGTCCTTAAAGGTGTGTTATCTTTGAGCTGGGACGTGTGTTCAGCTAATTTTTTTCAGATTGAGTTTGAAATCCAGGGGCGTGTCTCTCCTGTCAGCAGGCGTGTCTCTCCTCCCAGGAGAGTGTCTCCCCTCACTGAAGAACTGTGACATCATCATTTTTTTTAAAGCAGGGATGCAGAAGGTTGTTGGATATAACAGCTCTGAGCCTCCTGCCTGCTTATGTCTGCAGCCCTTTAGGCTCCAAACTCCAGCAAGCACCTGTCATTGTCTTAGTTTACACACAACTGAAAGCCAGCAGCTGTTACTTTTAGTGGTGTTCATCCAAATTGTACTGACAACAGGCAAGAATCTTTACTCAACTACAAATGTCAGCTTCAAGTAAAGATCTCTGCCTCCTGTCAATGACATGTGAGTGAAAGTAATGGGGGGGAAAAAGCAAATCAGCTTTGAGAGAAGGCCCTGCTCAGCTTGTAACTAACTTGGGCCGGTGGTGCTTTTACAACGAAGGGGTTTGGAGTTCTAGTCCTTCACAGGGTATATATTTTTTTTTCCCACTAAATTCTACACATATGTAGAGAGACCTAAAATATATATGTTAATCTCTATAATGATATATATTACACATACAGGGCCCCCCTATATCTTGTCTCATTCACCAGAAAAATATGCATTGTATCACGTATTTTGGGGAAGTCTTGGTGTAACTGCAAGGATAGGACACTATATAGGGGAGCTTTGTGTGTGTATATGAATAAAATTATAGATGTCTACAGTCTACACATATATTTTCATATCTTTACATATGTGTACAAATTTTAAAGAAAAAAAAAAACTACTGATGGGGCTTGAACTCCCAAACCTCTGTCTTGCAGTGTTGAATCCTTATGTTATACACTACAGATGATGACGTCATAAGGAGGCGGGGCTTTCATTCGATCTGAGGAACAGAACGCCTTCTTTTCCAAGTAGCCGCTTAAGGATTGGATCTGTGAGGAGGTTAATCACCTCTTGGCAAAAGCCCCTTAAACAGCCAGTAATTACCCAGAACATTGACCCTAAAGCTGGGAGATGTACATAGAGCCAGCAGAACTTGGTTTCACTATCGATTTTACAGCTCCAAGGGAGTAAACACAGAGTGTGCAGGCAGCCCAATCACAGTGCAGGGGGCAAGGCCGGGGCTTTCCCTGTCTAGGGGCGTATCCCAACAGACTGAATGAAAAAGTCAGCCAGCCAATCACAGTGCAGGGGACGTTTCTAGGGTGCGAGAATCGAACCCGGGGGCGTTCTGACCAGCAACAGCAGAAATAGAAGACAGATTTAAAAGAGATGCTCAGATCTGCTAAACCCAAATGACAGAGGTAATGCAACCCAATTACAAAAGTGCTTATTTTTACTGTCCCATAATCTGAAACATGATCTTTGAAAAGATAAAACCCCTTTTTAAAGGGGGTTAAAACAAACTTGTCACCCATATAGGGATATTGTTTTCTATACAATGTATATGTTTTCCCTGTAGGAATACAGCTAGCTCCGGGAGCTAGTATCCAGTGTGAGCGTAGTGAAATCATGTTGTCTACACCAGGATATTGCTCTCAGCATCTCATAGATCTGAAGCCAAGGGCCTAAGCCCTAGCTTTAAAATTAGGAGATCAGGGCACAGGATTGGAGAACATTTCGCTTACTGTGCCAATTACTCCTGTGCGCCGTAGGCTGACAGGAGTATTCTGTCTGTGGTGAAGAGAGCAGATAAATATGGTCTCTCTGTCCCACAACAGTTCTCAACTATAAGCCCCCCAGAACAATTACAGTTGAAAAAGTAATAATAATAAAAATAATTTTATTTATTAGTGAAAACTATTCTGCAGAATTTACAAATAAGGGATAAGTCAGAAAAAACCAAACATTACTTTATAAAAAAGCTACATACAGATCAGACCAAGGGCGACATGTATGAATCTGCCAGTCAGGGCGACCTTTCCGCCGGTTTTCCCGCGAAACTGCCCTGATTTATGTCGGCGTCGGGGCGCGCTCTTCATCTATGTGAAGTCCGCCGCGCCTCGCCAAGTTTGGGCGCAGTGGGGACTTTTGGGCAGTGCGGCGCTGCGCCTATGATTCCCCCCCGAGTTAGTACACATCGGGAAACTTCTTTTTCTTTTCATTGTTGCGGCCCTGTAAAATTTTTTTTCAGATTGCTTTGAAAACCCAAGGGCGTCGCCCTCTCCCATTGGTCCAAATAACCGCGCCTCTTTTAACTTAGCCAATTCACAACAGAGCTCGCTCTGCATTCTTTTCCATAGAACTCTATGAGAAAGTAGCTCGCGCTCTGATTGGCTAAGCTGGACGAGCCCCTGCCGCTTCAACCAATCAGCTCTTTTCTGCCTTTTTACTGTATTTTGAACTGTCCCGCCTTTGAATATGATTGGTCAATATTTCTCCATAGGTTAGAATGGGTCCCTGTCGCTCCTATTCTGATTGGTCAATTCTCCTCCATAGGTTAGAATGGGCCACTGTCGCTCCTATTCTGATTGGCTGGTTTATGGCGACCAATGAGAATAGCTTAAACAATTTGAATTACTGTATTTCCGGTCAAGTCTCTCTATTGCAATTCCTTATGTAGCGCCGGTCTCGGCGACAAACGCGTTGTTCGGGGTTTTAACTGATTTTATTTTTAGAGAAGGTTTCAGCTCTTTATCTGATAATGTTTTACACTTAATAAAAATGAGTTTTTTTAATCATACTCCATGCCGTACGGCGCTCAGCGCCGAGATTGCATCGCGCCCATCTCTCCATAGACTACAATGGGAGAAGTAGCTCGCGCTCTGATTGGCTGAGATAGGCAAGCCGCCTCTAGCTCAGCCAATCAGCTCTTTTCAGCATTTTTACTGTATTTTGAATGTCCCGCCTTTGATTTTGATTGGTTCAAACTTCTCCATAGGATATAATGGGTCTTTGTCGCTCCTATTCTGATTGGTTAATTCTCCTCCATAGCTTATAATGGGTCTTTGTCGCTCCTATTCTGATTGGTCAATTCTCCTCCATAACTTATAATGGGTCTTTGTCGCTCCTATTCTGATTGGCTGGTTTATGCCGACCAATGAGAATAGCTTACAGAATTTGAATTACTGTTTTTCCTGGCAATTCTCTCTATTGCAATTCCCGATGTAGCGCCGGTTTCGGCGACAAACGCGTTGTTCGGGATTGAATTGATTTATGTTTATAGAATGTTTGAGCTCTTTTTCAGAGGATATTTTACAACTAATAAACAAGTTTTTTTTTATTCATACTCCATGCCGCACGGCGCTGAGCGCCGAGATTGCATTGCGCCCATCTCTCCATAGACTACAATGGGAGAAGTAGCTCGCGCTCTGATTGGCTGGGATAGGCAAGCCCCCACTAGCTCAGCCTTCAGCTCTTTTCAGCATTTTTACTGAAATTTTAACGGTCCCCCCCTTTTGGGTTTTTTTTGGTTTATTTCCAAATTTTCTCCATAGACTATAATGGGTCCCTTCGCTCCTATTCGATTGGCCAAGATACCCAAGGGCCCCCGCTGGGCTCACCCAAATTTCAGCTTTTTTTCTGCATTTTTACTGAAATTTTAAAACTGCCCCCGCCTTTATTTTGTTTGGGGTCAATAGTTCTCCATATTTTAAAATTGGTCATTTCACTCCTTTTCGGGTTTGGGCCGGGGTTTCTGCCGACCAAATGAAAATAGCTTTCAAAATTTTTGGAATTTTTTGTATTTCCCGGAAAATTTTCCAATACCCAAAATTCCTAAATTGCCCGTTTTTTGATTTTTGGAAATTGATTTTTTTAAAAATTTAAATTTTTTTTTTTTGGGGTTGAGCTTTTTTTTTGAAATGTTTTAAACCCCTTTTTAAAAAGGCGTTTTTTTTTTTGGGGAATTTACCCCCATCCCGCCCCGGATCAGGGGCGCCGAGTTTTTTTCCTCTTGGTCTTCGAAAAGGTTTTCCTGCATTTTCCGTTCTTGCTTCACTTCCCCGCCGCCAGAGCATTTAAAACCAAAAATAAACAGGCTGTTTGTCGGAGTTTCGGGAGGCTGCTTTGGGCGCCCGTTTTGGGCGAGCCACAATCGTACAGCCTCGGGGTTTCGAGCGTCTGCGTCCCGCCCCGGAACGCCAACACCGTGCCACACCGCGCCCATTCCCCCCGCCCCTTCTTTAAGGGCGAGCTGAAAGTGGCGGGGAATGCTCGCCTAAAAACGGGAAACCCCTGGTTTCCGGGGGGGGGATTGGGGGCCGGTGGGCGCATTTTTCTCCAAAAAAAACAGGCAAAAGCCCTTTTCAAAAAGTGCCCCAAGGGGGGAAAGGGGCCCCCCTGTTTCAAAAGATTTCCCAATCGGGTTGGGGGAAAGGTTTAAAAAAAGGTCGGGGGGTTTTTGTTTAAACAAGGGTCCGGGCCTGTTACAAAAATATGGGGGGGTTTTAACAAAAAAAAAGTGGATAAAAACCTGCCATCCCAACCATACTTTATATACAGAAAAGTGCCTGTGGGTGCCAGAGGGGCGGGGGAAAGGGGGACGAAGGGTTTTACAAAAATTTTTTGGGGGGGTTTAACAGTTAGGGACTTTGGAAACCCGCCTAAGAAAATTATTTTTCAGGGGCACACTTAAAACTTTTTAGAGGGGGGGGCGGGGGCTTCCATGGGGGAAAGGAAAAGCAGTAGCCTTTCAGAGCCCCTGTCCAGGACAGCGCTTTTCGCCAAAAAAACCTGATTTTAAATTTTTTGGGGCAGGAAAAAATAAGAAAACCCCCCAAAGCCCCCAAGCCCTCCCGGTTGGGAAATTTTTCCTTTTTTTAAAAACTTTTTTTTCCCCGCCCCTCTCGGGCCCCCCCAGAGGACCCGTTACCTTCCCCAAGCCTCATCCACCCGGGGCGCCACCCTTTGCCTCCCCTCCACACTGCCCGGGGGGGAAAGACGTCCACCCCTGCAGAAATGGGGGAGGGGGACCGCGCGGTAGCCACAGCTCCAGTTTGGGGAGCAAAGACAACACTTCATGGGGACCCCCGGGACGGGGAGTATTTTCTCCCCCGGGAAAACCCCTCTAACCGGGGGACACCGGGCGGCGGGGGGAATGTCTTAACCCCCCACATCCCAAATAATTTTTGGGGACTGTCCACCCCATTTAATTTCCACATCTAATTTGGGCAGCGGAGGAAATTTGGCAGATTAGAAGGGGGGCCGGGTCACTGGACACATAAGGAGAGGGGGAAAAACCCCGGACCAGGGCAACACAAAGCCTGTGGACGCGGGGCTCCCGCGGGTTAAAGGGCCCGGGGAACTCCTTAAATTTTTTAAACACTGAAGCCATTACGGGCCCTTTTGGCAGCCATCCCCAAAAAAACTGAGGGGCCTTGCTCACCCATCAAAAAAAGCTGAAAATATAAAACCCCCATCATCAGGGGGGGCCTACCTCCCCCAAAAAAGGGGCACACAAATCCCCCCCTTGAGACATCGGGCACAACTGTTCTGAACCCCGGGGGGCGCGGGGAAAACAACCACCGTTTTTGTTCCCCCCGCGACAGGCGACCCCCAAAAGGGGACCACCTATCTCGCCCCGGATCCCCAGGGAAACCCCAACCTGGCACTTCAGTCCAGCTGCCCCCCTTTTGGGGAACACCCCCCTTAGGCCCGGGACATTTGAGCCCACACAGGGGGAAACTTTAAACTCGACCCCTGGGTTGTTACCCAAGAATTCCAGGGTCACTATTTTTTCCCCCCCCAGGTTTCCCCTTAAAATACCTTGGGCGGTTCTTTCCAAAAGCTACCAACCTTTTTTTATCTCAATCCCGTCGAAGCTTGAAATGCAATAAATGGCAAGAGACTTACAACAAGCATGGCGACAAGATTTGAAACCGGCCCCAGTCTGATTTTCCTGGCTCTTAGGATAGAGTACAAAAACGGGAAAAAGCTTCCCACCATTCTACTAGTTTTATGATCCCACTTGCAATCCCGGCTCTGCCCAGAAGGACAAAGCCCTCCAACTGCCTCCACATAGACGCCAAAAAAAAACCCGGCGTAGGGGGAAATAACACCCGGATCAGGGGCCCTACCAAGACGTAAAACCTGCAGAGATTACCCCAAACCCTTTTAACAAAACTTTTTTCTACTTTTTCCCGGGGGAAAAAACCCGAAGGCACAACGATCAGCTGGGAAGGGGGTGCACATCGCGAAACTTGCGCCCCCCCAAAATCCTGCCCCCGAAATCCCCCAAGAGACATATATGTTGGTTCTCTTTTTCCCTCCCCAAGGATGAAATTATGAAAAGGCCAGACTCCGGCAAAATCATCCTTTGAGGGGAAGGGCCCCTTTAGCCCTTTATCCTGACCTTTCAAGGCGGACCCCCGCATACGAGCCCCCCAATAAAGGGCCATTACTGAGAATTCAAACAAAGGGAAAAATTTTCCATCCCCGTTTGGGGAAAACCCTTTTTCCCGCCCCAAAGTGCAAAAAAAAGAAACCCTACAAACCCTCCGCACCCAAGCAAAACTCCCAATGTTTTTTCTTCACTGGACATTCCGGAGGTTTAAACCCCCGGAAATGGAAATTTTTGTGATGCTGGTGGAAACACCTCTTTTCAAAAACTTCTGCCGAAAACACCTGCCCCGGCCCTCATCTTCCACCTACTCCGAGATCCCAGGGAACACAAAGGCGCCTGAGAACCCCAGACATCCCTTCCTCAAGGGCACAACCCCACCTTTGATTTTAAACCGGGACTTGTGGTAGGAATTAGTCTGTTGGGAAGGGACTTTGAAGGTCGGTCCGTTACCTTGGTGCTCTTCTTCATACATCCAGCCTTTGGGACTGACCCGCACAGTTTAAGGGTAGAAGAGACCTGGTCTCCTGACTTACTTTTTGTTTTCATTGCGAAATTCCCTTGTCTTCCCCCCTTCCCCGTGCCCCCCTTTGTCTCCTTCCCCTGGCTAAGCTCATGCATTACATGACTCCACTCCTGCCATTAGAAATATGTCTTAGAATTGTGAGTTTCACACAAGCATAAGTATGACATTTTACCATATGATTTCTTCGACTGGCGGGCTGCTCGGTCCTCACTTGTGGGGGCCGACCACCCCCCATCCGACATGCTTTTACACTGCTTATTAATCACCCTGTGACGTCTCTATTTCTGATTTCAAGTCGTACCCTTTTTCCACTTTTCCTGGGCGATCCCACTCGCTCCTGACCTATCTTTGATATTCTCAAGTTGCTTCAGTGCTGCCCCCAAAGCACGTGTGGCCTATTGGATATTGACAGGCCATTGCAGTTGTCTGGCTGCCTTTTGCAACTTCTGGATTGGCCTTACTAGATTAGGGCCTTGTTCTAAGTTACTGTTTTTGTTTTTCTGTTTTTTATTAGGAAAAGGGAAAAAAAAAAAACAGTCTTTTTAGTTAAGTTTTATTTTTCTCCTCCCCCCTCCCTCTATCGGTCCCATTCCTGGTCAAGGCTCGGCTCTCCACCCTTGGGGCCCTATCAAACCAGAGCCTCTTGTTGTCGCCCCATGTCAAGTGTGCGGACCTCCTCCCTCAATGTCAAGATCCTTTATCATCTCCATAAACTAGGGTCACGAATTGTTTGTCTTCAGGAAACACATCTCTTAGGGACACATCTTCAGTGTTTTCGGAATAAATACTTCCCTGTCTGGTACCATAGCAGTAATTCTGAAGCCAAAACAAATGGTGTAGCCATCTTTTTTCTTAAGTCGTTGCCGGTCCAGGTCCTGGATGTCCATTCAGATGGGGAGGCGAGATACCTCTTTCTCAATTGTAATATTCAGGGTCACCTACTCACTATTGCCAATATTTACGCCCCTAACCCGGGTCAGCTTTCCTTTCTTACTCAGTGCCGAGATGTCCTCACCACATTCACCAAGGGAAGTATTATCCTTTGTGGCGATTTCAACTTGACCCTAAACCCG
>JAODAL010076733.1:0-13518 GCA_025379985.1 Phyllomedusa bahiana | reverse complement strand
GCCCTTGCCTGCTGTGACCCCCTGTCGTCCCCTCCCACTGTGTCATTGTGCCACTGTCTGACCTCATGTGCTGCCGTGGTCTGCCGTGCCCTCCACCCCGGGCCTACTCCTGTTTTTCCCACCTCCAGAATTTGTCATTGTCCACTGCGACCTCATGCTGTGATTGGCCTCCCCGTCCCCCTCCACACTGTGTCATTGTGCCACGTCGACCTTATGCTGTGCTGTTGCTCCTGCGTGCCCCCACCTGTGTCATTGTCCCACTTTTTGGGCCCTCTCCTTTTTTGCCGCTCCAAAATTTTGCATTGTGCCACGCCTGAAATTTTGGGGGTGATTGCCCCCCGGGGAAAACCTAAACACCACTGTGTCATTGTGCCACCCCCCGGGCGGGGCCCTTGGGGGGTACTGTTTTGCCACTTTCCAGAATGTCATTGTCCACTGTCTGACCTCAGCTGCTGGGCGCCGCCGTCACCCCCACACTCTGTCACTATGTTGCCACCTGACCCTTCATTTTGTTTTTTTCCAGTTTTTTTGCCATGACTTTATCGGGCTACGTTCCTGCTTCATTTTTTTGGCAGTTTTCCCCCCCATAAGTCCCCAGGGCATTTTTAGTGAAGCGTTCTAAAGCGGCGGCAGTATGGGTGTATACTAAAACACCAACTTGTATGAAGACAAACCCAAACTCCCTCGCTATTTAAGCATGGCACAACGTTCTACAGCCCCTGCAGGCTCTGGCAGCCGGAAATAGCTGCTTTTTAACGCGATTGTCCAAAACCAAACAAAATTTTGTCGGAAAATTCGGCGAAGTGACCGAATCGAATTTTTGAGAAATTCGCCCATCTCTACCTATAATATTACAGGGGGATATAACGTGTCATATATCTGTATCTATATAGTGTATTATATACGGCGTATACCTATAATATTACAGGGGGATATAACGTACCATATATCTGTATCTATACGGTGTATTATATACGGTGTGTACCTACAATATTACAGGGGGATATAACGTATCATATATCTGTATCTATACGGTGTATTATATACGGGGTATACCTATAATATTACAGGGGGATATAACGTATCATATATCTGTATCTATACGGTGTATTATATACGGTGTATACCTATAATATTACTGGAGGAATATAACGTATCATATATCTGTATTTATAGTTGTATTATATACGGCGTATACCTATAATATTACAGGGGGATATAACGTATCATATATCTGTATCTATACAGTGTATTATATACGGCGTATACCTATAATATTACAGGGGGATATAACGTATCATATATCTGTATCTATACGGTGTATTATATACGGCGTATACCTATAATATTACAGGGGGATATAACGTATCATATCTGTATCTATACGGTGTATTATATACGGCGTATACCTATAATATTACAGGGGGATATAACGTATCATATATCTGTATCTATACAGTGTATTATATACGGCGTATACCTATAATATTACAGGGGGATATAACGTATCATATATCTGTATCTATACGGTGTATGATATACGGTGTATACCTATTCTTATATTACAGGAGGGATATAACGTATCATATATCTGTATCTATACAGTGTATTATATACGCTGTATACCTATTGTATTACAGGGGGATATAACGTATCATATATCTGTATCTATACAGTGTATTATATACGGCGTATACCTATAATATTACAGGGGGATATAACGTATCATATATCTGTATCTATACAGTGTATTATATACGGCGTATACCTATAATATTACAGGGAGATATAACGTATCATATCTGTATCTATACATTGTATTATATTATTATTATTATTATTATTATTATTTATCTTAAAGCGCCATTGGTTCCAGGGCGCTGTACATTCGAGGGGGTTACATACACAACATAAGTCAAAAAAGTACAGTGATAAGGGATAATGACAATTGGCACGACAGAGGGAGAGAAGACCCTACCCGCGAGGGCTTACAATCTACAAGGAGGAGGGAAGAGACAGGAGGTGAGGGGCAGACATGTATCTGGAGGAAGTAGTGACAAGTTTAGTGAAGGTTATAGGCAAGCCTGAAGAAATGGGTTTTCAGGTTGCTTTTGAAGCTGGTGAAAGTGGAGGAGAGTCTGATGTGTTGGGGCAGTGAGTTCCAGAGTGTGGGTGAAGCACGGGAGAAGTCTTGGAGACGGTTGTGTGAGGAGCTGATAAGGGGAGAGCAGAGGAGAAGGTCCTGTGAGGAGCGGAGAGTGCGTGAGGGGAGATATCTGGAGATTAGGGCAGAGATGTATGGAGGGGAGAGGTCATGGAGAGCCTTGTAGGTCATGGTTAGTAGCTTGAAATGAATTCGCTGGGCAATGGGAAGCCAGTGAAGGAATTGGCAGAGGAGTAGCGAGGAGAGAGGTGAATCAGACGGGCAGCAGAGTTAAGGATGGATTGGAGGGGAGCGAGGGTGCCAGCTGGGAGGCCACTGAGAAGCATGTTGCAGTAGTCTAGGCGGGAGATGACAAGGGCATGGACCAGCATTTTTGTAGTGTCATAGCCGAGGAATGGGCGGATGCGTGAAATATTTTTCAGGTGGAGGCGGCAGCAGAGGTGAGGGTTTGGATGTGTGGTTTGAAAGATAAAGCAGAGTCTAGGATTACCCCAAGGCAGCGGATTTGCGGGACCGGTGAAAGTGTAGAGCCATTGACTGTAATAGAGAGATCAGGGGCAGGGGTAGAGTTGGATGGTGGAAAGATGATGAGTTCTGTTTTCTCCACATTTAGTTTTAGGAGACGTGATGAGAAGGAGGAAATGGAGGACAGACAGTCAGGGATCCGGGAGAGTAGAGAAGTGACATCTGGGCAGAGATGTAGAGTTGGGTATCATCAGCATACAGGTGGTAATGAAAGCCATGTGAGGCTATGAGCTGACCGAGGCCAAGGGTGTAGATAGAGAAGGGTAGTGGACCCAGGACTGACCCTTGGGGGACACCAACAGAGAGAGGCCGGGGGGAGGAGGTGGAGCAAGAATGGGAGACGCTGAAAGTCCGGTCAGTGAGGTACGAGGAGATCCAGGAAAGAGCCAAGTCCGTGATGCCGAGGGAGGAGAGGATGTGGAGCAGGAGGGAATGGTCGACAGTGTCAAAGGCAGAGGACAGGTCTAAGAGGAGGAGCACAGAGTAGTGGTGTGAGGTTTTAGCAGTTACTAGATCATTAGTGACTTTGGTTAGGGCGGTTTCGGTGGAGTGGTGGGGTCGAAAACCAGAATGTAGTGGGTCAAGAAGAGAGTTGGAGGAGAGGTGGGAGGACAGCTGAAGATAGTCGTGCTGCTCGGGAGTTTGGAAGCAAAAGGGGAGTGAGATGGGGCAAGAGTTGGACAGAGAAGAGGGGTCAAGGGTTGTTTTTTTTAGGATTGGAGTGATAGTAGCATGTTTAAAGGTGGAAGGGAAGATGCCAGAGGTTATTGATAGGTTGAAGAGATGGGTGAGTGCTGGGATGATAGAAGCACTGAGGTCTGGGATGAGGTGGGATGGCAGTGGGTCAAGACTACAGGTAGTGAGGTTGGATTTGGACAGTAAGGAGGAGATATATACGGCGTATACCTATAATATTACAGGGGGATATAATGTATCATATATCTGTATCTATACTGTGTATTATATACGGCGTATATGACAGGGGGAAACGCGTCGGACCTATGTTTACTTTCCTGTGGCGTCAGATGAAGGTCGTATATCATTAATGGCACATGTGATCTTATGCTTAAAGTTTTAAAATACAGGAAGCTTTTCCTAAGGGGAATATCGGGGGTGTATAAGACATTATGATCATGTATGAATATATACCTGATCCACAGTATTGAGGTCACTTGATGACTGAACTTATATAGGTGTGTGACCATTGTGTTATGTTGATTTTTCAGTATATTTAACCCAATATGTGACCTCCTATTGATTTTTTAGGGAGTTGTCTATTTTGAACTTGGCCTTTACACTAAGTACTAAGATATCTGTGAAATCTGTTCAGGTATATTTTGACCCTATATCTCGTGTATATTTGAAAGAAGGGACTGAATAGAATTATATTAGGGTTTGACAATGGATGGTGGGGCCGACCCTTTCGGGACGACTACCCTACTTTAAAACAGGGTGAGTGTAGGATCTTTTATAGGGATAGATATCGCACTACTCCCCCTTTAATGTACCAAAACTGGTGACCTTAAGCTAAATAATACTTACTTTTATATATGTGTATTTTATGGGAATTGAATAAAAGTTATATTTTAGAGAGAGGGGTTGTAGGCCTATTTGCAGTGAATTCTTTTGTTTCCAAACTCTAAGGACTATATAGATTTTTCAGTGATTGTGTTATATACAAGGTATACCTATAATATTACAGGGGGATGTAACGTATCATATATCTGTATCTATACCGTGTATTATATACGGCGTATACCTATAATATTACAGGAGAATATAACGTATCATATATCTGTATCTATACAGTGTATTATATACGCTGTATACCTATTGTATTACAGGGATGGATATAATGTATCATATATCTGTATCTATACGGTGTTTTATATACGGCGTATACCTATAGTATTACAGGGGAATATAACGTATCATATATCTGTATCTATACAGTGTATTATATATGGCGAATACCTATAATATTACAGGGGGATATAACGTATCATATATCTGTATCCATATCTAATGTATTTATATATGGCGTATACCTATTATATTACACGAAGGATATAACGTACCATATATCTGTATCTATACGGTGTATGATATTACGGTGTATACTATTCTATATTCAGGGAGGGATATAACGTTCTCATATACTCTGTATATATAAAGTGTATTATATACGCTGTATACCTATTGTATTACAGGGGGATATAACGTTCATATATCTCTTTTATATTCTATACAGTGTTTAATACGGCGTAAACCTATACATATTACAGGGATTTAAAGTATCATATATCGGTATCTATAAGTGTATTATATTACGGCGTATTGTTTAGTTTACAGGGAGATATAACGTATCAATATCTGTATCTATACATTGTATTATATTATTAATTATTAGTATCTATTATTATTTATATTAAAGCGCCACTTGGTTCCAGGGCGCTGTACATTCGAGCGCGCGGTGACTTACACAACATAAGTCAAAAAAAGTACAGTGATAAGGGATAATGAACAATTGGCAAGACAGAGTGAGAGAAGACCCTACCGCGAGGGCTTACAATCTAAAAGGAGGGGGGAAGAGACAGGAGGTGAGGGGCAGACATTGTATCTGGAGAAGTAGTGAGATTGTTGACAAGTTTAGTGAAGGTTATAGGCAAGCCTGGTAAGAAATGGGTTTTCAGTTGCTTTTGAAGATGGTGAAAAGTGGAGGAGAGTCTGATGTGTTGGGGCAGTAGGAGTTCCAGAGTGTGGAAGTGAAGCAACGGGAGAAGGTCTTGGAGACGGTTGTGTGAGGAGCTGTATGGGGAGAGCAGAGGAGAAGGTTCCTGTGATGAGAGGGAGGTGTGCGTAGAGGGGAGATATCTGGAGATTCGGGCAGAGGATGTATGGAGGGGAGAGGTCAGGGAGAGCCTTGTAGGTCATGGTTAGTAGCTTGAAATGATATTCGCCTGCGGCAATGGGAAGCCAATGAAGGGAGTAGGCTGAGGAGTAGCGAGGGAGAGGTGAATCAGTAAGGGCGCAGAGTTAAGGTGGATTGGAGGGGGAGCGTGGGTGACTAGCTGGGAGGCCACTGAGAAGGATGTTGCAGTTGTTATAGGCGGGAGATGACGATGGGCATGGACCAGCATTTTTGTAGTGTCATAGACGAGGAATGGGCGATGCGTGAAATATTTTCAGGTGGAGGCGGAGGCTGAGGTGAGGGTTTGGATGTGTGGTTTGAAAGATAAAGCAGAGTCTAGGATTACCCCAAGGCAGCGGATTTGCGGGGTCACGGGTGAAAGTTGTAGAGCATTGACGTAATAGTGAGAATCAGGGGAGGGGTAAGCGTTGGATGGTGGGAAAGATGATGGATTCTGTTTTCATCCCACATTTAGTTTTAGGTGACGTGATGAGAAGGAGAAATGGTGGACAGACATCTGGGATCCGGGAGGTAGAGAAGTGACATCTGGGGCAGGATGTAGAGGTGGGTTTCATCACATACAGGTGTATTGAAAGCCATGCTGTGGCTATGAGCTGACCGAGGCACAAGGGTGTAGATAGAGGGAAGAGTAGTGGACATCAGGACTGACCATTGGGGGACACCAACAAAAAGAGAGGCCGGGGGGAGGAGGTGGAGCAAGATGGGTGACGATGAAGTCCACGGTCAGTGAGGTCCGAGGAGATCCAGGAAAGAGCCAAGTCCGTGATGCCAGAGGGTGGAGAGGTTGTGGAGCAGGAGGGTAATGGTCGACAGTGTCATAGGAGAGGGACAGGGTCTAAAGCAGGAGGTAGCACAGAGTAGTGGTGTGAGGTTTTAGCAGTTACTAGATCTTAGTGACTTTGGTTTAGGGCGTTTCGTGAGTGGTGGGGTCGAAACCAGAATGTATGTGGGTCAAGAAGAGAGTTAGAGGAGAGGTGGGAGGACAGCTGAAGCTAGTCGTGCCTGCCTCGAGAGTTTGGAAGCAAAAGGGAGCAGTGAGATGGGGAAATAGTTGGACAGAGAAGAGGGGTCAGGGTTGTTTTTTTAGGATTGGAGTGATAGTAGCTTGTTTAAGGCGGAAGGGAAGATGCCAAGAGGTTATTGATAAGGGTGAAGAGATGGGGTGAGTGCTGCGGATGATAAGAAGCAACTGAGGTTGGGATGAGGTGGGGATGGCAGTGGGTCAAGACTACAGGTAGTGAGGTTGGATTTGGACAGTAAGGAGGAGATATATACGGTGTATACCTATAATATTACAGGGGGATATAATGTATCATATATCTGTATCTATACTGTGTATTATATACGGGTATATGACAGGGGGAAACGCGTCGGGACTATGTCTTACTTTCCTGTGGCGTCAGATGAAGGGTCGTCTATCATTAATGGCACATGTGATCTAATGCTTCTGTTTTGCAATACAGGAAGCTTTTCCTATTGGAATATCGGGGTGTATAAGACCATTATGATCAATGTATGAATATATACCTGATACACAGTATTGAGGTCACTTGATGACTGAATTTTATAGGTGTGTGACCATTGTGAGTTATGTTGTTTTTCAAGTATATCTTAACCCTAATATGTGAACCTCCTATTGATTTTTTAGGGAGTTGTCTTTTTTGAACTTGGCCTTTACACTAAGTACTATGATATCTGTGAAAATCTGTTCAGGTATATTTTGACCCTATATCTGTGTATATTTGAAAGAAGGGACTGAATAGAATTATTTAGGGTTTGACAATGGAGGGGGGCTGACCCTCTTTCGGGTCGACTACCCTACTTTAAAACAGGTTGAGTGTAGGATCTTTTAATAGGGTTGATATCGCACTTCTCCCCCTTTAAATGTACCAAAACTGGTGAACTATTCAAGTCTAAATAAATACGTACTTTTAAATTTGTGTATTTTATGTGGAATTGAATAAAAGTTTTATTTTAGAGAGAGGGGTGTAGGCCTATTTGCAAGTGAATCTCTTTTTTTCCAAAAATCTAAGGAATAAATAGATTTTTTCAGTGATTGGTGTTTTTATACATGGTATACCTATATATTACAGGGGGATGTAACGCTATCATTTATCTGTATCGATTACAGTGTTTCTTTTATACGGGATAATACCTATAATATTACAGGAGAATATAACGTATCATATATCTGTGCGGTGTATTATATACTGTGTATACCTATAATATTACAGGGATGGATATAATGTATCATATATCTGTATCTATACGGTGTTTTATTTTACGGCGTATTACCTATCGTATTACTGGGGTATATTACGTATCTTATATCATGTATCTTATACAGTGTATCTATATATGGCGAATTACCTATAAGATTACAGGGGGATATAACGTAATCATATATACTGTATCTTAACCAATGTATTATATATGGCAGATACCTATAATATTAAAGAAGGATTTTAACGTATTCATATATCTGTATCCTATACGGTTTGCCATTTTATACAGGCTATTCCTATATTATTACAGGCGGGATATACCTCATTAATCTGTATCTATAAAGTGATTATGTTAAGGCAATTACCCTTAATTTCAGGTGGATATATCGTACTCATATATATCTCCTATACGGTGTATTATATACCGGCGTATACTATAATATTAAAGAGGATAATAAGTATACTATATCTGCATCTATTGTGTATTATAATACGGCGTATTACCATTTTAATATTGAAGGCGGGGGATATAACGTATCATCATATCTTATCTATCACGGTGTATTCATATATGGCGGATACCTATAATATTACAGGAGGATATGACGTATAGTATATCCTGTTATCTATCTTGTGTATTTTATACGGCGTTCTACCTTTAATTACAGGCGGATATAACCTCATATATCTGTATCTATAAAGTGTATTATGTACGGCATATACCTATAATATTACAGGTGGATATAACGTATCATATATCTGTATCTATACGGTGTATACCTATAATATTACAGGGACGGATATAACGTATCATATATCTGTATCTATACAGTGTATTATATACGGTGAATACCTATAATATTACATGGTGTTATAACTTAATCATATATTCTTTAATCTATACGGTCTATTATGTACGGCGAATACCTATAATATTACATTGGGATATAACGTATTATATATCTGTATCTATACGGTGTATTATATACGGCGTATACCTATAATATTACGGGGGGATAATAACGTAATCATATTATCTATACGGTGTATTATATCACGGAGTATACCTATTATTATTGCGGGGGGGATATACCGTTATTCATATATCTTTTTCTATACAGTGATTATATATGGTGTATACTTATAATAATTACAGCGGGGATTTAACGTATAATATATCGTATATATATGGTGTATTATAAAAATACGGCGTATACCTATAATATTGCAGAGCGGGATATAACGTATTATATATCTGTATCTATACGGTGTATTATATATGGCGGATACCTATAATATTACAGGAGGATATAACGTATCATATATCTGTATCTATACGGTGTATTATATACGGCGTATACCTATAATATTACAGGCGGATATAACCTCATATATCTGTATCTATAAAGTGTATTATGTACGGCATATACCTATAATATTACAGGTGGATATAACATATCATATATTCCCGTATCTTTACGGTGTATTCCTATAATATTTACAGGGTCGGATATAAGTTATCATATATCTCTGTATCTATAACAGATTGTATTTATATACGGTGAATACATATAATATTAACCATGGAGTATATAACATATAATATATCTTTATCTATACGGGCTATTATGTACACGGCGAATACTCTATGAATATTACATGGATATAAAGTTTTATATATCTGATCTTACGGTGTCTTATACTACGGCGTATAACCTTTTATATTTCGGGGGGATATAACGTATCATATATCTATACGGTGTATTATATACGGCGTATACCTATATTATTGCAGGGGGGATATACCGTATCATATATCTTTATCTATACAGTGTATTATATATGGTGTATACTTATAATATTACAGGGTGATATAACGTAGAATATATATGTATCTATACGGTGTTGTATATACGGCGTGTAACTATAATATTCCCAGGAGGATATAACGTATCATATATCTGTAATCTATATGGTTTATTATATTCGGCGTATACCTATAATATTACGGGGGATATAACGTATCACATATCTGTATTATAGGGGGAGTTACCTATAATATTACAGGGGATATAACGTATGTATATTGTATCTATACAGTGTTTATACCGCGTATACCTATAATATTAAGTTTAAGATAGTTATATCCCCCTGTAATATTATAGGTATACCCGTATATATAATGTAGTTAAGATATAGACGTTATATCCACCTGTAATTTTTGGTATTCCGTAATAGATACAGATTGTGTACGTTATATCCCTGTTAATATTATAGGTATGCGTATTAATCCTGTATGTACAGATATTTTGATCGTTATATCCCCTGTAATATTAAGGATTACCGTGTAATTAAATGTATGATACAGATTATGATGTTAAATCCTCCCTGTAATATTTAGGTATACTCCGTATAGAAAAGATATGTGATACGTTATATCCCCTGTAATATTATGGATACCGTTATAAAAAATTGTATGATAAAGATATATGTTCGTTTTATCCCGTAATTTTTTAGGTATACCCCTTTTTAGATACAGTTATTGATACGTTATATCCCCTGAATTTATAGGTATACGCCGTATTAATAATGTATGAAAAAGAAAATTGATCGTTAATCCCCCGTTTATTATAGGATACCCGTTTTAAAAATCAATGTTAGATACAGTATAAGTCGTTTTCCCCTGTTCTTAGGAGTATACCTATAATTTACAGGTGATTAAGGTATAATATATTTACGTTTTTTATATAGGCGTATACCTATAATATTAAGGGGATAAAAAGTTCCCATATCTGTTCTTTTGGTGTTCCCTTTTTAATGAAAGGGGTATAAGTATTTTTTATATCTGTATCTATACGGTGTTTATATACGGGGTATACCTATAATTACGGGGTTAAACTTTTTTATATATTGTTTTAAGGTGATTTTAATGGGGTATCCCTATATATTAAGGGGGGGAAAAGTTCTATTCTGTATCATACGGTGTTTATTATGGGGTTACAAAAATTTTAAGGGGATTAAAAAAGTATTATTATCTGTAGAAAATTTTTTATTAATCTTAAATGGGGTAAAATTTATTTTCTAAACAGGGGGTTATGGTAAGCCAACTGGCCCCCTTTTTTTTTACAATTTACACGACTCTGACTCCTCATACACGGCGCTGTTTAAGTGATAACTTTACTGTAGTAAAATGGTAAAATTTGGCTATTTATCACCTTAGGTAAATTATCAAGTATTTAGGAAGAAAGGGCACTGAAAGCAAAATGGTAACATGTTTTGAACTTTTTACTTTCAGGGTCCACATCTAAAAGTCCTTCACTTTTATGTGGGCTCCCCTATTTTATGCAATCTTTGACTATTTTTAATCCCTTTTTTGTATTTTTATTGCTTGTTAAAGATTCTTGTCATGTAAAAAAAAAAAAAAAAAAAAAAAGTTACTGTTTTGCTCCTAAAAAATCAAATTTGGCTTTCAGCATGCCCTTCCTTTGGGTCTGGATCAGATTCAAGTATGTTTGACCAAATCTGTCCCAGGACTCTTTACATGAATAAAAGCTTTTTCTTCAACTCTAAGGGTATTGTCACATGGTGTATTGCAGCACGTACAGTACGCGCCGCAGTACACTGTGTGCTTCGGAGGCCAATACAGCACCTCTGCTTCATTGTCATTGAACCATTTTTTCTTTAACTTTGATGTCTGCTTCAGGTCGTTGTCCTGCTGGACACTATGTCGTCCGTTTCATACCTATAATACTCGAGTGTATGAGGTTACTCATCTTGTAGGACATTCACATATAGCTCGGCATTGAGATCACCATCGACCCTGGTCAAGTATCCAACATTTTTGGCTACGAAACAACCCAATATCATCAGGCTTCTTCCACTGACAGTTCTTCCAGCTTCTCGATCCATTTGCACCCATCAGAGCCCGGTCTATTGACTTTCATCTCATTGCTCCAAATCACCCGTTTCCAATCTTCCATTTCTCGTACTTTTTGGCAAACTCGAGCAGATGCTTCTTATGAGGAGATTGAAGTTGCGGCTTCTTCCCCTTTTTTTTGAGCCATCATTCCAGACCTGTGTAATGTGTGTTGCCCAGTGCTACTAGGGAATGTGAGAACAGGTTATAATTTGTCCCACCACCAGGAGCAAAACAGTAACAATGCAGTTACAGGAGAAGAAACTATAGAACTAAGTAGATGCTAAGTAGTTGAAGGTAAAAGTTATGTGTGAGAGCCAAGATGATTGTCTATAAAATGATGGGAGTCTCACATTGAAAGCTGCAGTGGATGGTGAGATATGGAGCCTGAAAGTCACACGTCCAAAACATTGTTACCCTTTTGCTTTTCAATGTAAAATATATTTATAGGATACGACTTTCGAACACATAAAACTTTAATAAATTGTAAATATGAAGTGAAACATTTTGCTGAAATCTAGTCAATCTGTTTGCTATGGGAGCGTCATCTTTTCCCCTGCGGCAATGCTTTGCCTGCTCCATGTCATCAATTACACTCCTCTTGTGGTGAGGCTGAAGATATGGGAGCAGTAGCTCTGGCCGGACCCAATTCCTCTTGCTCTTTGCACTGCATCGAACTAACGGGGAAACCAAAACTTTTTTCCCAACTCGGGACCCCTCCCCAAAATTTGGGTTTAAGGGAATCCACGACCCCGAACCAAAAGCCCTGTATTATTTACGGGGTTATACCTATAAATTTTTCAGGGGGATATAAACGTATCAAATTATCTGTATCTAAAAGGGTTTATATTTACGGTTTTTTACCTATAATAAAAACGGGGGATATAAGGGTTTTCATATACCCTGTTTCTTAAAGTGAAATTATATGGGGGCGTTTTCCCACATAAAAAATTTCAGGGGGGTTAAAACGTATTTTATTCTTTATTTTTCGGTGTTTTATTAATGGTTTAAACCTATTTTTTTACAGGGGGGTTTTTAATGTATAATTTATTTTGTATCTTTTACAGTATTTTTATAAGGGGGTTTTAACCTTTAATTTTTTAACAGGGGGGAAAAAAAGGGGCCCTTATATCTGTATTAACGGTGTTTGTTTTTTCTTTTGGATTTAATTTTATTTTACGGGGGTTTTGGGTTTTGTTTTATTTGTTTCATGTGTAGGGGGTTTTACGGGTGTTTTTTCCTTTTATTATGGGGGGGTTTAAGTTATTTTTTGTGTAAATTTAACGTGTTTGGGGTACCGGGGCGGTTCGTTAAATTTAATATTTATGGTGGTTTAAAATTTCTTTTTTTTTCTTATTTTTTCCCAATTTTAAGGGGTTTTATCATTTTTTTGGGGGAAAAACCTTATTTAATTTTTTTTTTCCCGGGGTTTTTTGGGGGTTTTTATAAAAATTTTCCCCCCAAAATTTTTAATTAAATCCCTTAATTAAATACAAAAAAAAATTTTCAAATTTTAAAAAAAAATTTTTTTATTTACTTTTACAAACAAAAAAAAAGGGGTTTAAAACCTTTAAATTACAGGGGGATTAAAAGTATCTTATATTTTTTCTATACGGTTGTATTTTTTTGGGGGGTTTTATACCTTTTAAAATTACAGGGGGTTATAACTAAAAGAAACATTACCCTGTTTTCTAAAGGGTTGTTTTTTATAGGGGAAATCCCTTTAAAAATTACGGGGGATATAACGTTTTTCTAT
>JAODAL010076732.1:0-13519 GCA_025379985.1 Phyllomedusa bahiana | reverse complement strand
AAGTAGAAAAACAGAAAAAAAAATAAAACAAAAAAAAAAAAAAAAGGAAAGTTTAAAAAACAAAAAAAAACAAAAGTAAAACAGGTAAAGAGTAAAAAGAAATTACATAAAATGAAAAAAAGAGAAAACAAAAGACTATATACACACAATAATTATTTGAAAAGGAAAAAAAAGGAGGAATTCATGTTTTTGGTAAAATAAGCATTGTTGTTGTCAGCAGGAGAGGGTCAGCGCGCAGTCACTAACACTACGAGGACGCCTCGTTCCCTAATTAAAGGGGAAAATTTTAAAAGGGGGAGATCATGAAAGCAAACATGACCTTAAAATCTCAGTACTGGCAAAAGGACCGATCCCTCTGAGTCTTCTATATAGAGAAGGTCTCACACCTTTGTCTCCATATTGCAGGTACGTCTTAAAGGGCAAATAGGGCACACAGAAACGCCTTCCCCTGTCCTACGAAGGTCTGATTCAATTTTTTTTTAATCGCTCTTTTAATTTTTTTTTTCCCGTAACCGGGGTCCACGAGAGATCTTGGTCTTTTGTGGGTGGGGGTGCCTATTGGCATTCCCCCCCCTCCTATGATGGCGCCTTGTTTACTCTTTATTAAACTGGCAGTGAGAAAAAAAAAAGTTCATTTTTATTTAAAGGGGTTGTCTCACTACATTGATTCATCTCACCTCAGTCCTGTTTTCTTGGTTTCATTTTAAATCATAGTTCCCCCAAATTTTGTAAAAAAAAAGCGGGGGAGACTAAAGTGGGCGGCGCCTTAGCCCCGGCAAAAATTTTGATGGACACCCAAATTTGTGGGTATGCCCACCCCCCCATCAAAAACCACCCCCACCCAAAACCCAAAGCATAACGCTTTGGAAAGAAAGAGGGAGATGCCCTTATAGCCAGTAGTAACCCCCCATAACAGGTATGCCCCTTACAGGAGGTAGATCCCCCTTGTAGCCCGGGATGGCCCCCCCCTTTTTAGCCAGGTAGGTGCCCCCCCTTGTTGCCAGGTAATGGTTCCCCCCCTGTTGCCAGGTAATTTTCCCCCCCGTTTTCCAGAGTTGCCCCCATTGTTTTTTCCGGCCCCGAGCCCCCCATAAAGTAATAAAAATAAAATAAAAAAATCCACTTAACCCCACCAGGCTCCCAGCACGGCCGCCTACCCGGACGATCTCCTCAGCGCGCAGGGGAAGTGAGAAACACCGCGCGTCACTTCCCCCCCAGCCACGCGTCACTACCCCCGCGCCGCTGATTTATGTCCGCACACAACCCGGCGCCGGGGATAAGGGGGAGGAGGGAGGAGAGGAACGATCCCTCCTGCCTCCTCCCTTCACAGGAGACTCCGGGCGGGTTAAGGGGGGCCAGCGGCCCTTCCACCCCCCTGTAAGCGGCCCGGCCCCGCCAGAGTACCCCACTAGCGCTACTTGTCGCCAGGCTTATTTAAAGAAACCCCCCCCCACCGCTGCGGCGGGAGGAATGCCAAATCCCCCGGGGGGGGCGGGAGGGGAAAACCCCCAAATAGGGGGGCCCCCCCCGGCCAAAAAAAGGAGAGTTTGGCTTTATTTTTTAAATTTCAGGGCGTTTTTCTGCTGCTTTTAGAAGGCAGGTCTTACTTTAGAAACCCCCAGGCTGTCCGCCTATCAGGAGAGTTTTTAAAAGGGTCGTGCTTAGCACCAGTGCGGGCAGCCTATGGGGATAGATTAAACAGGTCTGTACTAAGCAACCACGCTGGAAACCTTCAGAGAGATCGAACAGTCTTTAGCTAAAGGGCCCCAGTGGGGCACCTATCAAGAGACCCCGGTCTGACTATAGCGACCATGCTGGCATTCAGGGGGGATTGAAAGGTCTATAGCTATAGAAACCAGGTTTGGAGCCATCGGGAGAGATAAAACGGGTCTGTACTTTGTGACCGAGGACTGATGCGCCCCATACAAGAGGGGGTTATCTGGGAATTTTTGGGACACTGTTAAGGGACACATACCAAAGTGACTTTTTTTTGAAAGATCTTTCACATAAAAAGCAGCGTCCTTGTAGTGAGACAACCCCTTTAAGTTTTGGTTTTGACAATAATAGCTGTTTATTAAATATAAAGTAGCCAAAAAAAAAACACTCAAAAATAACGGTCAACAATTTTTAAACACAGAAGGACAATTTTTCTAAACGAAGGGTTTTCCAATTTTTTTTTTATGTTTTTGCAGAAAACGAAAGTTTTAAAAATACCTGTTTTCAAACCCAAACCCGGGTTTTACTTTGGCCCCCCTGTTTTAACAATAGAAAATTAAAGATGATTACAGAGGAGTCGTAGGTATGTTCACCGGCATTTTTTTGGCGTGCTTTTCGGCGGTATTTGCGTTCTAATACGGGCAGATGCGCGCCGAAATTACGGTAATCCATAGTTTCAAGAGAACTAGGGATTACCTCCTCTCCCCAGTGTCATACTTCCGCGGGGAGAAAAGTGACTTTTTAATTTTTTTACGGCGATGCCCCTTTGGTAAGAAATCAAGGGGGGTCGGCAGGCTGCCCCCCCCCCCTTCCCCCCCCGGGGGGTTTTCGCGCTATCAGCGAAATTTCCCCCGAAAGACACAATATCTGTACGCTCCAGTACATCATGTGAACATACCCAAAGGCTATGTTCAAATGGCGTCTTGCGCCGCGTACCCATAAGACGGCGGGTGTTTTAGTAGTAAGCACTGGCCGTCACGTACTTCTAAAACCCTGCAGGGCCGGCCCCATCCACTTACATGAAGTCCCAGGACAGGTTACTTCTTTCTCCTGACGCGCAGTACGCGTCGGCGAAAATGGAGGGTAATCACAGCTCTAAATGAGAGCTATGATGACTGTAGTTAAGTCCCAAATTACGGACTTAAAAGAACATACGCTTAGGCTTCATCTCACACGGCAAAGTGCCTTTGGGTTCTGTTATAGAATCTGACCAGTATTTTACAATGCTTTTACGCGGATTTTGCAGTCCGTTATTGGCTGGCCCACATAGAACATGTTCTATAATCCACAAGAACATGGTGGTTCTAAATTTTTTTAATCGGATTTGAAATCCAACCTCAGAAAATCCAAAACTGGAGATACGCTCGGGTTTTCTATTAGGCTTTGGGGGTGATTTACACGATTTTTTTGAGGGCTTTGGGGGTGGTTACATGGGTTTTTATTGAGGGTTATGGGGTTGATTTTCGCGTTTTTTCCCTTAGGGCTTGGGGGGATTTACAGTGTTTTTTTTTTTTAGGGCTATGGGGTTTTTTACAGTCGGATTTTCTATTGAGGGCTATGGGGGGGATTTACAGTCAGATTTTCTATTGAGGTCTATGGGGATGATTAACAGTCGGATTTTTTGCGGATTCTAAATACTAAATCCGCATAAAATCCAGTGCCGTGTAGATGGAGCTTTATGAGCCATTTTCCCCAGCGCAAAGGCGTCGGAAAAAGCACGGTTTTCCTTTCTCCGTCACGCAAAACCCGGGGAAAACACAGTTTAAACGTTCTCTCTTGAGCGCTATAATTACCGTGTTACAGTCCGCACTTCGGAGCGTTTTGCAGCGCAATTTTTTTTATTGAAAATTACTAGTATTCTTCTCGAGGTGTTCAGTACAGCAATGGCACTATCTATGGCTGTAATATCTCATTTATGTTTTCTCCCCACAGTAACGGCAACGAAAGAAACTCCCCTGTTTACATTTCCCTGGACGTTAAACTTACAAGGTAATGCGTTTCAAACATTTTTTGTTAAAAAAAAAATAATAATAATCTGTCTCTCTTTTGCAATTGATTACATTTTAATTCTTGTTCAACTGCATTTCCCACTGTTACAAAAAATAAAAAATTGGGGAATGGTGTTCTTCTCAAGGTGTTCAGTACAGCAATGGCGCTATCTAGGACTGTAATATCTTGTTGATGTCTTCTCCCAACAGTAACGGCACCGAAAGAAACTCCTCTGTTAACTTTTTCCAGGATGTTACATTTCCGAGGTAACGCGTTTTAAATATTTTTATTTTTGTAAAAAATCTGTCTCTTTTGCAATAATTAATGCGTTTCAAACATTTCTTGCAAAAAATCTTTTTTGCAATAAATTAATTTATAATTCTCATTCAACCGCATTTCCCACTGTTACAAAAAAATTGGGGAAATTTTTGAAGCCAAAAAAATATTTCAGGCCTCAGGAATAAAAAAAACAATTCAATCCTACCTGGATGATCAATTTCCTTTTGTAACTCATTTTTCGCATGGTTCGTCCATCATTTTGCCACGTGTAACTTTGGCACCAAGTTGGTTCTTATACAAGTGGCCCTCTGCCCAAAGTCAGATTAATCCCAATAATATTTTTGGCCACAGCATACATGTGCCGGCTCCCATTGACTCTCACTTTCCCCGGCGCGTTAGCGTCAGGAAGGACGCGTCACTCTTTTCTCCTGGCGCGCAAAACGCGTGGGAGAAAGTGGCAGGGAATCAGATCTCTCTTGAGAGCTATGATTACCGTAGTTACAGTCCACACTTGGGGGCATCTTGCAGCGTGATTACGCCCCAAAGTACAGACTGAAAAGATGCCGTTTGAACTTACCCTTAAGGGTCAATTTGATTAAACTTTTTATAGTGTATGTTCATTCAAGACCGAATGGTCTGGAAATTCAAAAACAATCTGGCACAGAACAAATATAATCCTATCTGGAGATAGTAGGAATTTATCTAATAGACCAGGGGTGTCAAACTGCGGCCCTCCAGCTGTTGGGTAACTATAACTCCCATGATGCCCACAGTTATAGGTTATACAAATGCATGATGGGAGTTGTAGTTTCCCTACAGCTGGAGGGCCGCGGTTTGACACCTGTGTAATAGACCCTTTAGGGTCACAGAAGTAGTAACGGGCCACCACAGGCCACAATTTTAAATTTTATTTTTTTAAAATTTAATTTATTTTTTTTAATTGAATTATGTTCTTCTCAAGGTCTTCAGTACAGCAATGGCGCTCTCTCATTTATGTCTTCTCCCAACAGTAACGGCACCGAAAGAAACTCCTCCCAGGACGTTAAATTTCCAAGGTTTTAAAAAATTTTTGTAAAAAAAAGGTCTCTCTTTTGCAATGGATTCAATTTCTAATTCTTGTTCAACTGCATTTCCCAAATTTTGAAGCAAAAAAATATTTATTTCAGGCCTCATGTATACAAAACCAATTCAATCCTAAGTAAGACAAATCCTTTAAGGAAATAAACGTAGATCACCACTTTGCGGAGCTTGCCACACCTGTGCCTCCAATTAGAGTCCATTGCTTTCCATCGCACGGTTCCCTGGCTTCCGGCTTTGCGCCATGCAACATATATAGCAAACAAATCCTTTGGGACCAGCGGTTCATCAGTGGCGAATCTTTAAAATTTATTAATATCCATAATCATAGAGGGTACAAACTTGGTTAAAAACTGACGCGTTTCGGGCACTACATGTTGCCCTTGTTCACGGTAACCGTTACCGTGAACAAGGGCAACATGTAGTGCCCGAAACGCGTCAGTTTTTAACCTAGTTTGTACCCTCTATATTTATGGATGTTTATGGATATCAATTCAATCCTAACTGGATGATCAATTTTCCTTTTGTCTTCTCCTAACAGTAACGGCACCAAAAGAAACTCTCCTGTTAACTATTTCCAGGATGTTAAATTTCCAAGGTAACGCATTTTAAACATTTTCATTTTTGTAAAAAAAAAATTGTAAAAAAATTATTTCTAATTCTTGTTCAACTGCATCTCCCACTATTACAAAAAACAAAAAATTGGGGAAAATTTTGAAGCAAAAAATATTTATTTCAGGCCTCATGTATTCAAAACCAATTCAATCCTAACTGGACGATGAATTTCCTTTCCTAACTCAGTGATCCACCCTAGAAGTGGTCATCACAATCCTCATTTTTCGCATTGTCCGTCCACCATTTTGCCGCGGGTATCTTTGGCACCAAGTTGGTTCTTATACATGAGGCCCCCTCTCCAAAGTAAGATTAAAGGGGTTTTGCCAAGAAGCGAGTTCCTCACCGAACAGGCTGATACTCCCCTCTTGAGGCTTGGAAAAGGGGCGTTGTGTTTCTGTGTTTAAAAAAACAAGTACCTCCTCTGTGAGGTCATCGCTCCACCTCCCATGCAGGTTCCTGATATTCAGTCTCTGTACTTGAGCAAACATGTTATTTGGCTAATCCACAGGGGATAACTGTATTGTGCACAAGTTTCTCCCTCTTATCTGCTCAGGAGAGAAGATAAGCTCTGAGCAGGCAGTGTCTTTCATTTGTTCACAAACTGCGGAAGGGGGGGGGGGCTGAGCAGGGAGCATCTTCATGTTTACTCAGATAATTACATTACAACCAGTGGATTCGCTATACCAGGAGTCCTCAGGCCATGTTTCTGGATTTCCTCAGCATTGCACAGGTAACTTCATTATGGTCAGTGCATTCTGTGGGATATCCTGAAAACATGACCCGTTGGTGGGCCTTGAGGACTGGAGTTGGGGAGCCCTGCTCTATACAAAAGACACAGGATCTTTTCTCCCCAGTCCCTTCAAAGCTTGTTCATGTTCCCTGCCATCAGATAAGAAGTGCAAACAACGCAGGCACGGCCAGATCAGTTCCTCTCAGCTCCTGGTCGTGTCTAATGTAAACGGTCAGGAAACTTAGGGCATGTAAGGAAGGCTGTAGCTCTCAGAGGCTTCGCTTTTTTGAATTACATATATTTAGAAAAGTGATTAAATACCCATTTTGGAGGATCCCACGTCAACATGACATTGTGGCAAAACCCCTTTAACCCCAATAATATTTTTCCTTTTTTTAGGATGCTGTACGACAAGCCCAACCTCGACAATCCCAAGTAAGAATTTTTTTCCCTTGGTCCTCCCCCCCTCACACATTTATGAATTAATAAATTTGTTTAAATAAGTTTTTTCTTTAATAAAAAAAAAAAAAAAAAAAACATTTCCAAAGAGGAGTTGCTTGTCGACAACAAATAGCGCCCATCTTGTTTGTGGCTTATGTCCAGTCCTATGTAGAATGCCGGTCAGATTCTGTATAAGAATTTTATCATCTTTTCAATGGTTTTGGGGGGGCGGTTCTGTCCATGGTTTGCACATTCGCCCGTCCCCCTTAACCATTGAATTGCGCATCTTCCCCCCCAAAACCCCAACAAATGATTGGCAGGGTTAAATTTTTTGGGAACGCGGCAAATAAAAAACCCATTCATGTAGATAGGGACGGTTTTTTTCTTTTAAAGTTAGGGGAATGGTTGCTCGTCAGTTTCTAAATCCGCAAAATCCGACCGAGAAACCCTGCCGTGTGGACGAACGCTTACAGCTCAGCCACATCTATTTGGAAGACATCGAGTTGCAATACCAGACCCGGCCTAAAGGCAGATTGGGTGCTGTTTCTAGAAGGAAGAAAAAAGTTAACTTTTTAAAGATTTAAACCCCTTTATATTGAAGGTTTACTCTACTTCGAAAAAAATTTTTGTATCTCGACAACCCCAGCAATCAGCTGTAACCTATGGGGGAACCCAGCACCAGTTCTCATTGAAAATCATGGGCAGGGGGGTTTGCTGCTCCCGGCTGTAATTCATGCCTTTTGTAGAGCTTTTCTGTAAAGGGGGCAGGGACTTTGAGGAAACCTCCGCCCTCCCCCCGCCGTTAAACCCTTTGAATCCCAAAAGGGTTAAGTGACCGCAGCTTTTCCCAAGGGGATTTTCCCTTCTCCATTGGGTACAGGGATTTTCCAGTGCTGATGGATCCTGGGGGAATATATACAGAAATCTGGGGATAGAGGACCCAAAAGAGCCCAACTTTATAGTGAGGGGTGTCAGGGGGCACTGTGGGGTTACCCAAGGCAGTGTAATGTTTTAAGCATACAGGAAGTGTAATGTATTTTTTCCAAAAACGGGAAAATTTTTTGTAAAAATTTTTGGGGAAAATTAAATACGGGAGTAAAAGTGAAGTGTAATGTTTTGAGCATAAAAAGGAATTTTTTAAAACGGGAAAGGGTAATGTTTAAATTACAGGGTTAATGTATTAAAAGGGTTATACGGGAGTGAATGTAAAAAAGTATACGGAATTTTGAAAAATGTTTAATACAGGAGTGAAGTATTAAACAGGGTATTAAAAAGAAAATTAAAAATTGGAGTATAAAAATTTTTAATGGGGTAATTTTAAATACTAAGTGTAATGTATTAATACAGGATTGAAAATTGTATTGAACAAAGTATACAGGAGGTAAGTTTACATAAAGGGGAGTATCCAAAAGGAAAAAAAAATTGTAAATTTTTTTTTAAAAAAAGGAAAAAAAAAAAAGGGAAAAATATTTTTAAAAAAGATAAAAAAACCCCAAAAAAAAAATTTTATTTCTACAGGAATAATGAGTTTAAAATTATTGGGGGAAAAAAAAAGTGTAAAATCTTTTTTTTTAGCATCGAAAAATTATTAATTTTTTTTTAATTAAATATTTTTAAAAATAAATTATTCCCCCCCAAAAAGAAAAAACCCCAATTTGATAAAAAAGTTGTTTAATGTACCAAAAAATTTTTTTTTTTTTAAAAGTTACAGTGAAAAATGACCTTCCTAACCTTTTTAGGGGGGACGGGGGTTAAAACAGCTTTTCCCGGGAAAAAGCATACAGGAAAATTCTCCCCTATTGTCTGGAATGGGGAAAAAAAGAGATCTGTCAAAGCCGTTCCACCCGATAGAAGTCCGGGGTTGGCTTACGGTTTTCCCTAAAACAAGTAAGTGATTTTTTGATGTTTTTGCAAAAAAAATTTTTAACAAATAAATGTGCATACAAATATTTAAAAATTCTTAATCCCTTTGATTGGTTTTGCATGTTATGTTCTAGTAGAAGAAGCTTCGATTACCCCCAGGCTGCAATTTTAGGGGCCATATTCACAGCTCAATGGCTGGACTAGACTGAACCCAGTAGCAGGCAGCTCTGGCCTTAGCTACCTGGGGAAAAAATAAGAGGTGTGCTAATTTTCCGAGCACGGGGTTTACACCCCCCTACCCGCATATGTTAAATGGCAGTTCTTTTTGGGTGTGGGTTTTTGGTGTAGATTTTTTTTCTAGAACCACGGTCTATTTTCGGATTTGCTGTTGGATATACGGGGCCGATGGCAAATCCAGGTGTATTGTCTTATATGTGTTAAAATCCAATTTTTATAGCCGTCTATGAAGCATAGGGAAACCCCGGGGAAATTTTTTGGGACATTCCCAATTATGATCTGCCAAATCTGACGAGAAACCTGTGCTGTGTGGACTTAGCCTTAGGCTCTGTTCACACGGCTGATTTGGACACATTCATTTTCAGCTAGATAGAACAAAAAAAATTCAGCAGCACAAGAAAAACAAAACGTATGGGTGCACGCCTACAAACCCAGTCCAGGTTCTTCAATGCACAATGTAAACGTTCCATCAACAAAAATATTCAGTGGTTCTTGTTTGAAAGGGCCCAAAAAAAAAGACAAGAGCAACCGTTCCCCTTTGTTTGCTAAGGTGTTGATCCAGAAAAGGCAAAAAACCCCAATGAGTAGAGGCCAATTGTCCTCTTTTTAAAGGGAAAAAAATTCACAAACGTTTTTCGATTGTTTTTGGACCCGCTTTTCGGAGCAAAAGGGATCCAAAAAACGTATCTGAAAACCGCAGTGGATTTGCTTGGTTTAAATGTAAAAAAACGCATCCCGTTCGAAGAGTGATCGTGCTGGTTTTTTTACTTGCTCTTTTTGGGGATCCTTTTAAAAAATTTTAAAAATTGTGAAACCCCCATAGGAAACAATCGAGAGGGGTTTTTTTGGAGCCCGAAAAAAGGACCAAAAGCGCAAATACTTTTGGGGTAAAACCCCAATCAAAAGCCGGACTAAATAAAAAAAAATAAACCCCCCACACAGGAAAAAGAAAAAAAAATACACACGCCAAACAAAATTCCTTTTTTTAAAATAAAAAAATTTCCCTTTTTTGAAAATAAAGAACACAAATAAAAAATAACAATACGGTGCAAAAAAAATGCAAAAAATGCTTCAGGTAAATATTCCCAAATCAAAACTCAATCAAAAAAGAGGGGTAATAAAAAGGTACCATGAATTTTGAGTAAAATATTCAAAAAATACAAAATGTCCCAAAAAGGAAAAAATAAACTTAAATCAAAAAAATGTGTATAAAAAACCAATTTAAAAAAAAGCCATAATAATGGGATATACAGACCAAATAGGCGCTGAAAAGCTCCAACGCCTTTTCGCAGGAATGTTCGCGGGGGTTTTTTTGGGCGTTTTTATTGAAAAGGCATCCGAAAAAACGCATTGGATTAAAATGTCTTTTTTTGGCTTAGTTTTAGTTCAATTTGTGGGAAGGTTAAATTTTCTGATGCAATACACTTCAAGTCCCTTAATAAAAAATTAGAATAAAAATTTTAAAAAAAAATTAATTATTAATATTTTTTTAATTTTTTAATGGGGGTGGGTTTGGGAAAGTATGGGTTTAAATTTAAAAAAAAAAAAGGTGGCGATGTTTATTTCAATCATATTAAAAAAGGTGTGTATTTTATGATTCCCAAAGGTCGGTTTTTTCGCAGGATGGAATTTTAAAGGGGCTATGTTCACACGTTTGTACACGCCGAAATACATCTGGTCTCGGGAGCTTGCCTTAAGCCCCCCGGCCCCCCATAACCTGCTTTACTTCGGCGCGAAAGCACTTTGTGTTTTCAGAGCTCGGCTGTTACGTTTTACCCCTGAGGCGCGGGGAGGCCGGCACCGATTCGCCCAAAATAATTGACATGTCAATTATCTCCCCGCGTAAAAACGATTGTATTGACGAGGGGGAGAGGCCTAAACCATATTTTTCTATGGAAATTATGGATTCCGTAATTTCGACGGCCCTCTCGCTGTATTAAACACAAAAGCGCGAAAAAAAGTGCCGAAATTACGTTGTGTGACATAAACCCCAAAGAGTTTAAATTTATTTGAAAGAAAACGCATTGAAAAAAATTTGGAAAAAAAGATTCCAAAAACGCATCTGCTTTTTTTTGTTGTTTTTGGATCAGTTTTCAATGCTTTTTCTTCTGGTAAAAAAGGGTCAGAAACGGATCCAACACGCCCTGTTTAACGTACCCCAAAGGCTCATTTTTGACGAACGTTGCACTTTGGGCGAAATAAAACCCTTTACTTTGGAAGGCTGCCCGGTCGTATTTTGCATGAATTTTCAGGTCCCAAAATAGGGAAAAATTTGGCGAAAGGTTTATCCAACACCGTTTTCTTTCTGAAACCCCCATACAAATGAATAGCCCGGGCGAAAACCGCGACAAAAAACGTGTCAAAAACGCGTTGAGGTTTTGAAGCTTCCATTGATTCCTATGGGGATTCTCAGTGTTGAACCGTAAAGAATTGCCATAAGTTTTTTTCCCCGGGGAAAGGGACGCGCCCAAAAAGAAATGGGTTAAATGTGTGATCTAAAAACACGTTTTACATGGGAATTTTTTGAAAATGAGGGGGGGCGTTTCAGAGGCTTTTTTTTGTCGTGGTTTTTGGGCGGGGGGAAACGGCCCCCGTGGTGAAGGGTTTAAAGGGACCCCTTTAGCAAGTACTTCTGTTTCCCTGCAAAATAAAACCCCTTTCATTTTCTTTTGTAGAGGGAAAAATAAAAAAGTTATGGCTTTTGGGGAAAGGCGAAAAGGGAAAAAAAACGGGTAAAACCGGAAAAAAAAAGAACGTTGGGGTGCTTGGGGGGTTAAAAAAAGCCATTGAAAAATACTTGTTAATGAATTTTCAATGCATATTTTCTATTTTTAAAGGGTTTAAAATTTAAGTGTGAATCCCCCACAACCGTCTCCCCAAGGGTTCTCCCGTGCTTCCCCCCCACATCTGGGAAACCCCCTGCCCCAAACCCCATCAGACTCTTTTTCCCCCACCCTTTTACAGCTTCAAAAACAACCTGAAAAAACCCCTTTCTTCAGGGTTGCCTACAAAATTTATTAAAAATTTGGGCACTACTTCCTCCACGGACCTGGCTGCCCCCCCCCTCCTGTTTTCCCCTTTTCCCCCTCCCTTTTAGATTGGGAAAGGGCCCCCGCGGGGAGGGTCCTCTTCCCTCTGTCGTGCCCAATTTTTTCATTATCCCTTATCACTGTAATCGTTTCTTATGTTTGTAAAGTAAACCCCCGAATGTACCCGCGCCCTGGGGAAACAATTTTCGCTTTAAAATAAATTTAAAAATAATAAAAATTAAAATCATCAAGTCGGATCCCCGTTGTTTTGGACGGAGTCTTAAGATGCTCATCATCACATGGTTTTCATGTCACCTTTGATTCATCATTGTTTTCTGACCCATCAGATACGTCCCTGTTCCTGAAAAAAATTCAACGGTTTTGGCCGAGAAGTTTTTCATGGGGGCGGACACAAGGTCAATTATTTTCGTGTTCCCCCGATCGGGTTTTGTGAAATTACCAATTTTACCCCCGGTAAAGGGTGAAAAACAGGGTCATCTTGGAGGTCCCGCCTACAAAGGTGGAAAGATGTCACCATGGGCGCAGGAAATGATCCGAAATTTCCCTCATAAGCGTTTCGAACGAGGTGGGACTCTTGGCCCTGCGTGGATTAGACAGGAGTTTTTGGATATTTTGGGGTAGAGATCTTAACTTTTTCGGAGTTTTTTCATCCTGGGTCTTCAAAAACCCAGGAAGGGTTCACCACGAGCGCAGGCCGCGTCCAGTGCCTACTACCTTCGAACTGGGGACTTTTTTATGCGGTGGATTTTTTGGTGGTGTTTTAAAAAGAGGTCTTCAACTTGACCAAAATATTGTCACAAAGCCCTGATGGCCGACAAACAGCGAATGGGAGGCGCTCTGGGATGATGGAGTTACTTAAATAAGTTTTTCTGCTCCCTAAACCGACCAAAAAACCGTCCCCCGGTTTTTGAACAATTTTTTACGGGTTCCGCCGTGTGCAAACCCAAAAGGTTCCCTTTTTGTAGCAAAAAAAATGAAAAGGGCAGATCAAACCGGCAATAGTAAGAATGGGTTTATGGGACAAAAATTAGGCCATATTGGGTATGGGGGTATCGGGGCTCAATTGAAAAAAAACCTTTTCCCTTTAAAAGGGGGTTCAAAAATAGAGTTTGATGGCGTTTGATAGGTATGCCCCCAAAATGTATAAGAGCGAGACCCACACGTATCTTGGGAGCAGGTCCCCAAAAGTGTCAGCTCAGAATGGAGAGCCAGTCTCGCTTGTATAAAACTCTACATTCTGTTTTGTAGCTGTTGTGAGTACTGGCAAATACAGCTGTACTGGGAACTCCCATAGAACAGAATGGAGAACACAGCGCTCTCCTTTACTGGGAACTTCCCCTTGAAAAAGATAGAGAACAAGCCTTCCCTGTACCGGGGAACTCCCATAGAACGAATAGAAACCAGCGTTCCCCTGTCGGGAACTCCCAAGAGGAAAAATGGGAAACACAGCGCCCCGTACTGGGGAAATTCCAAAAACAGAAAGGGGAAAAACGCGCTCCCCTTACGGGGGAATTTTCCCTAG
>JAODAL010076731.1:0-13519 GCA_025379985.1 Phyllomedusa bahiana | reverse complement strand
TTTGTTGTAGGGAAAATTTTTTAAGGCGGGAAGATGGGGGGGGGGGGAAGAGTCCACATAATGCTAAGCATAGAACAACAACTGCTTCCTCCACTCCTCTGAAGCTATTATGGCTGCAACAGTATGGACAGATGCCCAATATGAAAGGGGTGCGTTAGAAGGACAAGCCCACAGAAGGATTCCTGGTCGCACTTTTGGCCAGGTCGGCAATGTAGTAGAGTGTTGTGGGTGACACGTACACAGCATAGGAGGTCTGTAGGTTCTACTAGTGGCTCAGAGTCCAACTTGGGATGGCAGCCAGGATAGAAAGGGAGCATGTGGGAGTATTAGTCTTTTCATTTATTTCTTATCATGCCTTGATGAACCAACAAGCTTTTTAAACTTCCAGAACACCCCTTTAATCCACATTATCTAGAAGGACACCTCAACCACCATCAAGACAGGGGTGAATTTGAGGGTGTATCCCATTGGAAAACGGAGACCACCATATACTCCCAGCACAGACACTCTCTTTAATGTAGTGTGTAGCTACGGGCTAGGTGATGACTCTAGGTCTCAGAATGACATAACATATGATTGTGACCCTCAGCCACCACCTAACCTTCTCGGTTGCAGCTTGCTACAAGGAGTGACTCCTCTGCATAATGTGTCAAATCAAATATGAGACCAAAATCATTTAAATGTTTCAAACATATGTGTAGTGAACTAAAACAGGACATTGCGAAAGGAAATAAGAGCAAAACACTATCTTACACTTCTTTGTGCCGTCACACAGAGGTCATTGTCTCTTTGCATGATGATGTTAGGTTCAAACGTCTGCCAGCTGGTGAAGGTCACTGCTGAGCCATCTGACCACTGAAAATCAACAGGATTCCTTTGCGGAGAGCGCAATCCAATCCAGGCTTCAGTTATATTTTCTAAAATAACGAGCAAAATTCAATACAACGTTGGTTGGGGAAAAAAAACTATTGCAAGTGTACAAAGTTATAAACAAGAGTGCAGGGGAATTTAAATGCTCCTGCAGAACTCTATCACACAGATCCCAAATATGGACATCATGGATCACAATGTGATAATGAATTGTGTTGTATAACTATATGGTCCGATGCAACATTTTTTTAATGTAGAGTCTGCACAACAAAAAAGCTGTAAGTGTCATCAGATGCCATATATTAAACTAACTGACTGAAAACAATGCTGCTTAGGGGAGAACTTGGTTTACTCTACATGGAACTATATAACCCACCATAAAGTACATTGATTGTTGGGGTCTCACTGCGAAAATACCATGACTAGGGGATAAGAGACTGTTGTTAGGGACTGTCAGGGATGCACATGGAGACACAGACAGAGTCCCTGATGCTGGTCCTAACCTCTGTCCCTGCCTTTTGGGGTACCCGACTCCTCACTAGGTCGGCCTCAACCAGAAGACTGAGGTCTACTCTGAACCAAGACACCAGACGAAGACGAACAAACACTGAACAAACAGAGAGGTCAGACAGTCCAAGTCAGCAACCAACAGGCAGCGCAGTACAGAAACGAGAGACAAGAGAATAACCAGGGTCCAAGCAAGAGTCAAAGAACACAGGAGGATCAATATCAAAAACAGGTGAACTATAGGCAGACGAACAGACCATACAGCAAGCAAGGCAGAAAGAGAAATGAATCCTTTATATAGGGAGCAGAAAAAGAGAACACACGACTGGATAGGAGATCAGAGCTGTCAATCAAAAGGAACTAGGTTAACTAAGTGTGCTGGAAGATTTCTGGCCACGGGCGTTAGCTAGGTGTCAATTAAGCACACAGAGAAATAGACCAAGTTCACAATGGTAAAAGAGATACAAGGCATCAGGTAAACAACCATGGTTTAGCCGCAATAGCCGTGGCCAGCAACCGGAGCCCAAAGCGGGGGGTCTGCTGGGCATGATCATGACAAGTGTATTGCTGAAACCTAACCACCCAATAACTTCCCGACCCAATAAATCACGCAACAACATTATTGTGGTGGAAAGGTCACAGCGGACAATTTATTACAAACATAATAAATAACATTAATATTTTAATCCCACCCTGAACTGATTTAACCATTTTAACCTCAAGTAAGGAGTCCTTGAAAGCCCAAACTGTGCTCAATTTTTGTTTTTACTTTTTTTCTCTGGCCATGCCCTCAGCCATGTGACACCTATCCAGAGGGTCTGTAATGGCACAGACTTGCCACTCTTGCTGAGGATCCTGCCCTCAAGAAATAACCAAGGTACTGAGTACCTTTACCCAAGCCCCAACCACAATATCCCAATCTGAATCAATAACTCCTTTAACTTCAGTCTATCTTTATCGAGTGCTGTCAAGGACCCCTGATCCTTCACTGCTGCAACAAAACTGGACAATTGCACCAACCTTCAAAACAACTCAAAGAGCCTTAACCGCATACTTAGAGCAGGAACGTCGGTATCTTCTGATGTCCCACAACAAAAAGGTCTTAAGCTATGTCTACACAGCACTGGATTCTCGGTGGATTTCCCACTGTAACCTGTGCTGTGTAGACCGCAATGAAAAATCCGTGCTATAGTCTACACAGTATGGATTTTTTCGTTTGCTTTTAAAATCTGCCGGATTGTGGCAGATTTTCACACCATTGGATCTTCTGAAGTATTGCCGTTGGATTTCTGTACATTCAATGTACTGGGCCGACAGCAAATCCGAAAACTGACCACGGTTTTTAGCGCAAATCTGCCGCAAGAAAAAAATATACGCGGTCCAGCGATGTTAAAAAGCTGTCGGATTTTGCGCTGCATTTTTACATCGCTGAGCTGACATAGCCTTAGGTTATGTCTACACAGCACTGTTTTTTTCCCGGATTTTCAAAATATTCTAAATACTAAATCCGACAAAAATCCAACTGTAACCAGTGCCCCAAAAATAGCAATAAAAAAAAATCAGTGCTGTAGATTCTGGAGGATTTTCAAGCTTGTTGGATCTGTCTCAGGATTTCCGTCCAATTCCCGTACATTCAAAGTATGGGTCTGATGGCAAATCCGAAAACCAACTGTGGTTTTTAACGCAAATCTGCACCAAAATCCACGGTGCGGCAGAGTTAAAATACCATCGGATTTTGGACGGTATTTTAACCTAGCTGTGTGGACATAGCCTCAGGGTATGTTCACACGGCGTAACTGCGGCGCGCATTTTGCCACGTATTTGCGCTTAATACGCGGTGAGACGCGCACCGCAAATTACGGTAATCCATAGCTTCATAAAGGAACTATGGATTACGCCTCATCCCCCGCGCGTAAAAATACGATCATATTGTACGCACGGGGAGATAAGTGACATGAAAATTATTGGGCTTTTACGTTTTGGGGAGTAATGAATGTCACGGGGGGCCCCCCCGGTTAGGAGTACGGTAATTAGCGCAACTCCCAAATCACCCAGCATATTGCGGCGCGTATTGTATGTGCCGCATTGAACATAACCTACAGTAACTCTTCAGTGACCCTCTTTTTTTATCCATCCGCTCCGCCCACTCAACACCCCCACTCCTAACAATAACCCCTTGTTTCCCACCTAAACTGCCCCCTCCACATTACACGCTCTGTCATGTTTCCAAGCATTATCCCTGCACCCGTGGGCTTTGTATTTTTTAAGACCAGGATTTACAACCTTTTGAAATGAGAAAAACACTTATTTCCCCACAGACATTAACAATATTTTTTTTAAAATTGCTGGGGGTCTTGCGGGCCGTCTTTACAGCATTGGGGCCCTGGGCAGGCGTGCACTGGGCCCCCCCCCCCAAAAAAAATAAATAAAAAAAACTACTCAAAAAGAAACAAATATATGTTACTGTAACAAACTTTTGACCTACGCAGCCATTAGCAGTAGGTCACCTTTACATGACAGGAACAGCATGGTCAAATTAGAAGCAAAAAAAAACCCCTGCACAGGGACTCCCCGGAGAGTCCGTCTGATTGTCGTTCCTTAAATCGTTCTTTTTCTCTTCTTCGCCCAGACACCAGACACCTTTTCCGGCCGCAACTTTTTCCTGCAGTTTAAACCCACAAACTTCTTAGAACCCTTTTTCCAATGTGTTATGGACCCCAAATAAAAGGTAGAAATGTTACCCCCCATTGAGTAGGTGGGGTTGTAGACCCTAGTAGATAGGTATACAGCTCTTTCTAGGTACAATTTTCTGCCCCTGTAGGGAGGTTTAAGCCCTGTAAGATTATGGCCCCCTTTTTTTATGCCCCCCGTTAAATTATGGGCCGAAGAATATGCCCCCCCTTATACCCCTATAGTATTTGCCCCCTTTAAAAGCCCCTTAAATACGTTCCCTTTATACAGCCCCTTTTTGTTGCCCCCCTTTTTATAGCCCCCTGTAGTTTACCCCTTATTTTAAATGCCCCCTTTAGCCCCCTGTCCTGTGCCGTGGCCCCGTAGCCCAAATGTAGCCAGTGCCCCCCTGTGCCGTGGCCCCCCTGTAGCCGTGGCCCCCTGTAGCCCCCGTAGCCGTGGCCCCCCTGTAGCCTGTCCCCCTTGTAGCCCCCTGTAGCCCGTGGCCCCCTATGCCCCCCGTTGCCAGTGGGCCCCGTCCCCCTTAGCCAGTGTCCCCCTAGCCCTGGCCCCCGTAGCCCCCCGTAGCCCCGTGGCCCTGAGCCCGGGGCCCCTGTAGCCCCCTGTAGCCGTGTCCCCAAGCCCCTGTAGCCAGGTCCCCTGAAGCCCCCGTAGCCATGCCCGAGCCATGTCCCCCGTAGCCCCCTGTAGCCAGTTGCCCCCGTAGCCCTGAGCCAGTGTCCCCCGTAGCCCCCGGAGTCCCTGTAGCCCCTGTCCCCCGTAGCAGTGGCCCCCGGGTCCCTGTGCCAGTGGCCCCCGGGGGTCCCCTGTGAGTGGCCCCCGGGTCCCCCCGTAGCCCGTGGCCCCTGGAGTCCCCGTAGCCAGTGGCCCCTGGGTCCCCCGTAGCCCCCTTAGAAGGTCCCCGGAGTCCCTGTGCCAGTGTCCCCCCGGGTCCCTGAGCCAGTGTCCCCTTTTAGCCCCCCGTTTGCCGTGCCCCCGTGCCCCCCGTAGCCCGTGTCCCCCGTAGCCCCCTGTAGCCGTGTCCCCCGTGCCCCTGTAGCCCGTGTCCCCCGTAGCCCCTGTAGCCCGTGTCCCCCGGAGCCCCCGTAGCAGTGTCCCCCGTAGCAGTTCCCCTGGGCCCCCGGGGCCAGTGTCCCCCTGGGCCAGTGCCCCCGGGGGCCCCCGGAGTAGTGTCCCCGGAGCCCCCCGGAGCCAGTGTCCTGGAGCCCCCCGGGGCCGGTCCCTGGAGCCCCCCCGGGGCCAGTGTTCCCCCGGAGCCCCCCGGAGCCCCGTGTCCCCTGGAGCCAGTGTCCCCTGGAGCCCCCCGGAGCCAGTGTCCCCTGGAGCCCCCCGGAACAGGGGCCCCCCCCGTAAACCGTGTCCCCCTTGTAGCCGTGCCCCTGTAGTGAAACAAAAAAAAATTTAAAAACTTTATTACCCTCCCGCTCCCTGCGTGGTTTTTTCCGCCCCCCCCCCCCCCCCCCCCCCCCCCCCCCCCCCCCCCCCCCTTGGGGGGTTGTTTCCGGGGTGAGCGGGTGACTCATCCGCCGCCTACGCCGGGCGTTCTCCGGTATTTCCCCCGGCCCGGGAAACCGCGGGGCTGCCGGCCGAGGTATACGCGGCGCAGGGGTGATGTAATCTCCTGCGTGTTAAGACGCGGCGGGTCCGGCGGCCTCCTGCAAAATTCGCGTGCCGGACCCGCCGCGGGGCTGTCGCTCCATGGGCAAGGTAGGCGGTGCCCGGGAGGGGCCCCCCCAAAGGTGGGGGGCCCCCCGGGAAGCGCCTATGGCCAATGGGAAAAAGCGGCCCTGGGTTTGTGTCAGACCCCTTTAAAAACAAAGTTTAACATGACAGGACACTTGCTGAGATAATCATACAATGCCCAAAACCTAACTAGTTTTAATAAATAGGAACTGTACAGAAGCTGTTTATTAGGTTGTGTTCCCAATGTACTGTCCATGTCTTCGGCACATCAGATATCAGATACAAAGGAAGATGAAATGATAGTAACTCAATGAATTTAACGTTGGTATTGGAATGTATGTGTTGAGAGGTCACGCTGCAAACCCCAATGGGATGGACATGCAGCAAGACACATTTTATATGGTGCGCTATGGAATATGTCAGTGCTATATAAATAAATGATAAGCAGTAACAGTGAATAAATTTCACCTTGATTGAGGCTTTGAAGCACAAATTCCAATTGCCAGGAGTTCACGTCAAAATTTTCCCCATCACTGGACAGGCAGCAGCTGCTTCAGTCCAGCTGAACTCTTGCTTTTGGAGTTTGTAACAACGCCTATTAAAAAAAGGGACCCAAAAGATTCCACCGTGTTGGGTAATATTTTCCATTTCTTTTATAATTTTATGGAATGCAAAAGGGGACATGGAACAAAATTTAGATTAAATTTTTTTATGAGTGTTATATTATTTGTATCAATATACAGTCAGTCCCTGACTTTCACTGTTCGACTTACATCTGTTTCCCGTTTCAAACGGAGACTTATGGGCTTTTACACTTGGTTTTTTGTTTCACGCAGATAGTAGTGTATAACGACAAATTCCGAGCCACAGAGCCTTAAGGTCAAAAATGGGTGAAATGTTTTAAACAGGGGCCCGGGCAGCAAAACAAATGTAAAAAAACCCCTTTCCCCGCATATCCTTTTGTCTGGGTTTTATTTAATTATTTACCTTTTCGTTAATACAAATCAAGAACAAACCTACAATCCCTATCCCATTCGTAACCCAGGGATTGCCTGTAGTTCTTTGTAAAACCACCATTATTATTGTTACTAACAAGTTGCAATCTGATTTGCTTATTTTAGATTTCCAAACCTGGAATCTGGTAATTTTTCAGTTTATTTTCTTAACCCTAAATCTAAGTTTTCTAATCTTCAATTAATTTTAAACGGTGTAGTAGTGGAAAATCAGCAAAACTTGAATCGGTGACAAAATTTGATTATCTCTACCGACCATTGAAATCCGTTGGTCATCCATCATCCATCTTCCTTTTGAAAAAAAAGCAATGTTTGTTCCAAAGAAGCCAAGATGGGTATTCTTAGCATACTCCTTTTTTTTGAAAAAACCCTATAGATATGTTAATGCACACCTTCATCGCACTTTTTTTAATGTTTATGTCTGACACTTAAACATGATGTGAAAGTAGCCTAAAAGCAGAAATACACTGCACAGTAGACATCTGTCACAGTTACAAAAATGTAGACCATTCGGTCTCCATAATTAAGAATACAGATCCTTAAAGAGGTCTTCCATACCAAAAATTATTTAGGCCCCATAGTAGAGGCTCCAAACAGTTGAACGTGCTTTTTGCGCATGATTCCACTTTTGAGGAGGCCAACAAAGATGTGAAAACCCACAGAGCAGTATTCCTTGTCAAAAATTACTCAGCACCACAGTAAAGGCTCCGGTCCATTTCATGCGATTTCTCCATTATACTTTCTAACAGTGTTGGACTGAGGTGCATAGGGCCCACAGGTGGAGTTGACTCTAGGGGCCCACCAGTTGAGTTTTTATGGGCCCACCGGTGGAGCTTATTTTAGAGCCCACCCTAGAGCTGCTGTAAATGACTGTACTTGCCTCCTATGCTCTGCCTCTTGCTTTTTGCCTCTCTTACTCTACTTTTTTGCCTCTTCTGAGGCTGTACATGCACTTACAAAACAACTTTAGGTCTACCATGCTCAGGGGCCCACCGGGGGTTTCCCCTATTCCCCTGTGGGCCAGTCCGAGGCTGCTTTCTAAAGACCCACACTAATTGCTAAGCCCAAACTGCAGTGTCTCTTGCCAAAAATTCAGTCTGTCTGTTGCATGTGCTTTTGGCACATAATCAAAATTTTAGGAAGGAGAAGGAAAAGGCAATGACGACAGCGAGAGAGGAACCAAGGTGAGGCAGCTGATCTGATCTGATCCCTAGATGTGCTCTCCAAGAAAGTGTGTGGTGGGAGTTCATATGATTGTCCATGCACATGGTGCCAACTGTGTTCAAGTTCTTGTTTCAAGCGCTGATCTTGCAGATGACCACTGTTTTGTCATCATATGAGGTTTCAAAGAAGGCCCAGGCAGCCAGGGTCCCATGGCCAGACCTCAGGGTGGGACTGATGTGACCGGTACCCAATGGCATTGGGGCTTTGCATGAAATAGAACTGCTCACATTTATAAGAAGTTGTACACTTTTTTTTCTCCAGTTTGACTCACAAGCTTTTGATTGGTTCCCAAGATATTATGAGAATGCTGGCTGATTTTCCTGCAAATTCCACCATTATTCAGTTCAGGATGATCCAAACTGAATCACTGATATTTCGATCAAATGTAACTGTGGCCCGAATCTGAAATGTAACACTAATTATAACTAAGACAAAGAAGAAGACATGAACAAATGATATTTTTAGTGCTTACCATAGCGTTCATGTTGTCTTAGCATGAGATACTTTTTACAAACAAATGAAAGTTTGGAATCACAGTCCAATAGGCGCCATTTGTTTTCACTTGTAGAATAAATTCCGCATTCTCTCTTCCCAACGTACATAGAATAAGAACCTGCACCACAATTATTACAGGTTAAGACAACAACTGTAAATACTGTATAGTAAATGTGTGGGGCTGTAAAATATATCAAGTCAGAATAACAGAGTTCTCCTATACTAATAAATTGTGGAATTAGTCCACACAAATTTTTTTTTACCCGAAATCAAAATGTTGGAATACTCTCCGAGGGGTCTATAGGGATATTAAAGGGGTATTGCCACGATCTAATGTTGACGTTGGATCCTCCAAAATGGGTATTTAATCCCTTTTCTAAATATATGTAATTAAAAAAAGTGAAGCCTGTGAGATCTACAGCCTTCCTTACAAGCCCTTAGTTTCCTGACAGTGTACATTAGACACAACCAGGAGCTGACAGGAGCTGATCTGGCCGTGCTTGCATTGTTTGCACTTCTTATCTGATGGCAGGGAACATGAACGGGCTTTGAAGGGACTGGGGAGAAAAGATCCTGTGTCTTTTGTATAGAGAATCCACTAGTTGTAATGTAATTATCTGAGTAAACATGCAGACGCTCCCTGGCAACCTGCTCAGCCCTCCCCCCCCCCTGCAGCAGTTTCTGAACAAATGAAAGAAGGCTGCCTGCTCGGAGCTTATCTTCTCTCCTGTGCACAATACAGTTATCCCCTGTGGATTAGCCAAACAATTGAGTAAACTACAATAGTTGAGTAAACTACAGAGACTGAATATCAGGAGCGTGCATGGGAGGTGGTGCAATGACATCACAGAGGAGGTACTTGTTTTTTCAAGCCTCAAGAGGGGAGTATCAGCCTGTTAGGTAAGGAACTTACTTCTTGGCAAAACCCCTTTAATGACTATCCCTATATGTATGTTTATTTAGATATTTCACAATTGAGTAGGTCTTCCCACTGGACACATATTCTATTATACTACTCCTTTTCTACTTTTTAAGTGCTGGGGGCTGATGGAAACCTAACAAACAGAGACCTAAATTGCCCAATGACTGTTAATCAATTGCAGCTTCCCCACTCTGGGATAGCTGTACACACTTAGAGGGATACTTCAAACAAGAATATTTTTATCATATGTCTCTTTATTATAGAATAATAAATCAATTTATGAAGCAATATCTCTTCATTTAGCTTATCATTGTATATGCCTTGAAATCATACCCATTCTCCCGTTGATGAATACCAAGGCTGATCCGTCAGACCACTGCCATCCAACTATTCCATCCATGTGGTTAAGGCCGATCCATATTGAGGTAATCACATTCTTCAACCTCTCTGCATTGGCCGGGATGAACAAACAACAGTTATTCATTGACTTTAGAATATTTTAGAGAATATTTATTTTTTTGCTTTTTTTAAATTATAGTTCACATCTGTGTTGGAAATTCCTGCAGTGCACAATGGAACCCATTGACTACAATGGGGTCCATCAGGTATCCGTCATAGTGGCCGTCATTCTAATACAAAAAATAGTGCTGAGCTATTTTGTCTGTCATCTTTGGCGGAATTTGTGCTGGAGGCTCCAAAGCTCCAAAAAAGATGTGAATTAAAGCTGGCTCTGTGCTCTGTTACAGTATGGTTTCCACAGTGTAGCAGCTTGTGGCTGTTATTGCTATGAGACAATTTTTGTCACATCAAGAAATGTGATAGTGGGATTTTTAAAAAAAAATAATTTTTTTGTTTTTTGGTGCGGTAGTTGTTAACCAATACTGAACTGGTAACAAAAACCAAACATTTTTTAGGCTCAACATGTTGTGTCATTATTGTGATACAGAACTCCAAATCCTGATGTCTAGGACTGCAAGTTCAAGTGTTAATTGGAAGGAGATACCTGTAACATCTAAGATACATCTAGACACTAAATGGTACAACTCTGGTGGCCTGCATACCACTATGGTAGCTCAGGAGCTCACTACATACTTTTATACATTAAAATTTATAACAAAACATTATAAGCTCAGAAGCTCCACCTAGGGATGGCTGCAAGCAGCTGTAATTTTGTAATTTAAATATCTGTGTTTGAAGAGGACGTTGAGCTATGACTTCTATAAAAATATATAAAAAAATAATCAGCACAGAATTTTGGATCTATTTAATTAAACAAATATTAAATTTAAAAGTGGAGATTAACATTCTGTCTATATATTATAAACATTGAATGTTTTTGCTCCTTTATTTGAAGGAAACCCAAGCCAGGTAGAAGATGATTACCCCAATTATTATACAACTAGACACTTACCAAAGATATAGTCTTGTTCTGCCCGATTTGTGATACTTAGCAAATCACCCCCTTGAGCTTGACAAGACTCACGAGCTGCTTCCCATGAGAGAGCTGAGAAATTGAAATGGTAGCAAGCATGCGTGACATTGCTTCTTTCCCAAAAACCATTGCAGTCATCACCTGGGAGTAAAATACATGGTGTAATTCTTGGCAGTAGCAAGAAAGATAAAGTTGGCCCTATATCTACAAAGCTTCCTTTATGTGTATGATGTGTACTTTTTTCACTGTAAAGGTTGGTAGCAGCCATGGTCATCTTAGCCACTGGACATACTAGACAGTTGCCTGGGGTCCTCACAAGCGTATGAGCACAAGGTGGACAGAGGTATGTCCAGGGAAACCAAGCTATATGCCCTTAATCCCCGAGCTGCTTATTTAACTGTATGTTCTCAGGATGCGCAAACCAATAAAATCCATGTTGAAGCAGGTAGCCATCGGCTCCTTACCACATCAAATAGTCTTATTGGCCACTTGCTATTTTAAGCCTGCAGCCTACAAGATGTCATGGGTGCATCCTGACACAGGTCTCATACAGGGGATCCTGCTGTTCATTGAGGGAACGGGGACATGGGTGGTCAGAGGTGTTGCCTGATGTGATGTAGTGTTTGGACGTGGTTAGAGGCAAGGCCTGTTGTGATGTCATGTGCCCAGTACTTTTCTTTACCCCAGGGCCCATAATTATGTTAAGATTGCCCTGGTTGTACTACCCCGTTGTCATGCAGTTTGACAATATGATGGCGCTTGTGCACCACATGACTGGTGTAGAGACAGGGCGGCTAGGCTGGAAACACTGTGTTCACATCACTATTCTGGGAAGGAGTCACTAGATCTTAAAAAAATGGGTGAAGAGTGTTAGACTCCATTTATATCATGTTTCCTGCCTCCGTCACAGATATCTGTTGGGATACCTTTAAAAAGTTATCCCGTCGTATACCTTGGCAGAAGCATAGGAACCTATAGAGCAAATATAGTCTCTTTTGGGTTACTTTTGCCTATCTCTTGTCCGTATTTGCTTTATGTAATGGCCACAAAAGCGTGGTCTACTATACTTTTGTGTCTAGCACATAAATGAATGAGAAATTTGCCTTATTGTTTCTTTTGGCTTTACTGGCAGATACCTGTAATGGTGGCAGAACACACAATGTGAACGGGGCTCTGCAGGAATTGTTGAGCATATTGATATTGAGCTGATGTGCTGTCAAGTCGCCGAGACATTGGTGAGAATTTTTCTGGTGAGCGCTCTGTGTATCCCAAAGCAGTGGATTATCTGAGCAAGAGCTGCCTCTGTTAGAAAGAGAGAGGGGCTAAAAGTGACTATGGGCCAGGACTGGACTGGTCCACAGGGGATTTGGGCCCCTGAGGATGATGTGTCTGAAGCTGCATTTCAGAAAGAAAGGCATTTATAGTAAGCACTTCCACTTACCATAAAATTGACCTCATGTTGAGGTAGCTGGAAGTGATGTTGTATGTCACACTGCAGCATACCAGAGAAGCAGCGGAGAGGATGGGAATAGTAATGGCTTACTGGTGTCACGGTGGTGTTCGCTCACCAAGCCTCTCATGCATCCCAGATGACACTACAGTGAAAAGGGGATCTGCACTGTGGATGATGGTGGTGGTTGTTCCCCAGGGGCACACTCTGGTCGTGGTCCCTCTTTCAACTGCCCATTGTAGGTGGTGTGTGAGGTGTCCTTGGTGTTCATTGCAGAATAAGCAGGCAGGAGATAAGTGTCAGGTTCACATCATATGCCAGCAGAGGCCTCCTTTACTTCCCATAGCAAGATTACCTAAACACACGGCAGTGGATTGCATTCTCACCCAGTGCAGGCCACTTAGGAGACAGCAGGGGAGTGTTCCTCTCAAATTTAAGTGCCCTGCATGACACCGTGGTGAATCCTATCTCCAACTCTTTAGATCCATCCGCGTGGGAGGGTTAAAAGGTGTAAAACTGAGCCCCGAACAAAGGGGAGCAAACCTCTATCAGTTGGGTGATGGGGTCACCCCTGATAGCTTGTAAGTTCACTTATCACTGAAAGGGGGTAATCAGTGGAAAAAACTATACCCCAACCTTTTTTTGCAGGTGATTCCGGGGATTAGCTTAGCGGGAGCATTACTATATACATTTTTACGGGGCAGTGCTAAAGTGTTAGCTGATAAGGAGTGAAGTGGGTTATAAACAAATTATAAAAAACACTTATCATTTTACTTATAATGCAATTATTGAAACTTATTAATCTTTAACCCCCCACGACTTGGCCCTTCCCTCGTCCAGGTGGTTTGGGGGGGTTTACGCACCTGGAAGTATGGATAGTCCAGAGGATCGCGCGAACTTAAGCAGAGTTCGCGCGTCGGCGCGGGGGTGTCGCTGTATATTAAGCTGCATCCGCGCGCGGGGGCCCCCCGGATCGCTCCGGGGGGGGTGGTTAACCCCCCAATTATCGCGACGATGGGTCACAATAATTAAGGAGACGGGGGAGATCGCTCCTCCTGCGTCCTTTTCGGCGGCAGCGGCACGGATCGGGCGATCCCTGCACTCCTGCCCCCCTACAGGAAACCCCCCCGGGGGCAGAGAAGCCCTTCGGGGTTTTTCTATGACGTCACGAGCCCGGCGGGCCCTGGGCATGACCCGGGATCGTGATGACAGTTCCATAGGAAAACCCCCAG
>JAODAL010076730.1:0-13520 GCA_025379985.1 Phyllomedusa bahiana | reverse complement strand
TCTTTTTTGTATTTAATTTTTAAAAAAAATTTGGGTAACCCCTTGTAAATTTAGGGAAAAATGTATCCCGTCTACCCCTCCCCCTGATTCTCTATCCAGTTAACGGCGAACTCTCTCAGGCTCCACAGTCTGCTCCTGGGGATCCCTTTTGACCCAAACTGTCCTTCAAATGGAATCCAAGCCCCCACCTTGCTCCCGCCTCCACTTAAAAAAAATATCTCCGAATGCCTATTTTTTAACTTTGAAACCCCCCCAAATTCTTGTCCTGTCTCGTAATCTTACGACGGGGGACTATTGAAAAACATCTTTCTTGTGGCCCCTATTAGCACCCTGCTCCCCTCCAATCCATCTTTAACTTTTGCCGCCCGTTGTTCACCTCTCTCCTCCCCACCCCTCTGCCTTTCCCCCCCTCTCCCCAGTCTCTTCATGGCTTCCCATTGCCCAGCGAATCCAGTTAAAAGTTGCAACCTTGACCTAAAAGCTTCCAAAAAAAAACCTCTCCCTCCATAATCTCGCCTTAATCCCCCCCAGATACCTCCCCTCACGCAATTACGCCCCTCCACGGACCTTTTCTTTGCTCTCTTTATCACCTCCTCACAAAAACTATCCAAAAGACTTTTTCTCGTGCTTCCCCCACACTTTGGAAAAATCACTGCCCCAACACCCTCAGACTTCCCTTCTCTCACTAGCCTCAAAATTAACGGGAAAACCCTTCTCTTAAAGAATTTCCTATACCAAAAACTTTAAAACCCTTTTTGTGCACGCCACCCATAAAAAATGTCTGCCCCTAAACCCTTTGTTCTCCCCACTTCCGGTAGGACTGTAAGCCCCCCAGGGGGGGGGGCCCCTTTCTCCTCTCCTTACCAGTATTTATTTATTAAGTTGTCTCCATTGTACTTATATGACTATGTTATGTATGCAAACCGATTTTTAAGCGCTCTGGAACTGAGGGCGTTCTAAAAATAAATAATAATAATAATTATAGTTTTATTCAGTCAGCCACAATTTTCTTCTCTGTATTGATGAGGGACAATTTACCCATAACAGCGGTCTGCAGTTTAGATTAGGAATTGGCGTAATGTAGCTCTATAGGGCGGAGGGGCTCCCTTTTAATTTGCAAGTCGATTGGACCTTTTTGTAAGGAATAACATGTTGTTGGCTTTCTGCTATCTATCATCTAACTATGTGGGTTCTCTGATATATGGCACTACTTATTCATACTTTAATTATGGCTTATTATGCTGTTGTTTCAACTTTCTGTCATTAGGTTGTAGGGCCATTTTTGGGTTTTTTTGTTATGGGGCCCTATAATTTATAGATATGGTTTACAGCATGGTTATACATGTTGCAAAGCTTGTTAGAGTTGGAAATTGAGTAAACAGGGTGGCTATTCCAATAGGTTTGGGCACCAACGAGATAGTTTTCCCTTTCTGGAGGAGAAACAAATTTTCACATTCGCACTGACCAGACATACTTTTCCTCATACAAACTCTGGATGTCAGGGTGCTGAATTAGCATTTGAAAGGTAAGCAGTATGGCTAATTGCATGGCAAATTTCATTCTCCATACAATGCAGGAACCGACTCTACAAAAACTATTAACAATACAACTTTCTAGTTATTAGCGACACTTCTCCATTATAACAAAAACCATAAATAGCATGGTATTTCATTAATGTGTTCTTTTTTTTTATCTGCAGAGAGTTTGTACGGTCTGTTGTATTATCCACAAAAAGACATGGCTGTTTTTGATGGATTTGATACCCAAGTGTCACCGGGGGACATTGGGTCATTTTCCACTTACTGGTTTAGAAACGGACCGCTGCTCCTATTTATAAATATTTTATTTGAAGGAGAAAATATCTTTGGAGATGTTCAGAGGATTATGTGCAAATTCTCGGATGTATTATTCAAAAATATCCTAACTTCCTTGTGCCCATGTCATATTTTATTATTGTCAATGTTTTTCATGTATAATATTAACAAGACAAAAATGGAGTCGGTTTGCAGAAAAAAATTGGAATTGTATTACTTCCCACACTTACTGGATCCTTTTGGGTCATTATAAGAGGTGTGGTTAGTTACTTGTTGTTCTATAATTGATTTATTAAACAGTGTACTAAGATTTTTTACTGAACACGCAGCATATGCGTATTGCAACCATGGCAGGCTTTGGTGTGGGGAAAGGGGAGGGTACTACCTTAAATAGAGCATTACGACCCTTTAAAAGAAGAAGGGGAGACAAAGTCCGGAAAGCCCGCTTGCTAGCATAAATTTTTGCTCCACAGAGGCATGTAACTTGAACAGGGTTTCTTAATATTTCAGGCAGTCCTCGGTTACAAACGGGATAGGGACTGTGGGTTTGTTCTTAAGTTGAATTTGTAGTAAGTCGGGCGGTTTTTTATTAAAATTTAATTCCAGCAAAAGTTTTTAGGGATAGTCAGAGAACGTTTTTACATTTTTTTGCTGTCTGTCCCCTTTTTAGAAGATTTCCCCTGAGTTCGGTATCCTTGTGCGCTGTGGCATGGGAAATTGGTTTCTGGGGCGTGACTCAGTGTTGAATTCGCCACCCCCCTAAGTCTCGTTTGTAATGGGGACATATGTAAGTCAGAACAATGTAAGTAGGGGCCCCCCCCTGTTATGACACAAGCTTGTGTTTCCATGTAGGTACAATATTTAAAAAAGGTATTTTCCATTCTACCTTTTGGGTTGCAACCAGATTTTTGGGTGGCTGCAGAAAAACTGAGGCGGCCATCTTGTGTGATTCTCCATTCATTTCTATAGGAAAAAATGTGATCCTGTACATTGGAGCCTAGCCTACAGCGGCTTTGAAGCTTTTAGCCCGAAACAGTGCGGGGGGTTTCCAACTCTTTAGATGTCTGGGAAGCCCCCCCTTTTTTTAAAGGAAGTTCCCAAAAGTTCCAAAAGGTTTGGGTAAGAAAAAAAGATCCCAATTATTTTTTAATAGCACACATTACAAAAAGATCCTGCCAGGTTTCAGTTTTCCCTTAAAATTCATAGGCCTTTTAGCAAAAATAAGATGGGCCCCAGCCCCCCTATTGACTGGAAACTGAAACGCAGATAGGTGAGATGTAAAAAAGCTAAATTGATGATTAACATCTTGAGTCAGGACACAAAGGGCCACTGTATGAAAACTGTCTAGGTCAAAAATTCATTTTTTTCCCCTTGATAAAATCACAGTGCCCCTTTTTTTTTCCGGCAGTATATGAAATGAAAGGGGCCTTCTGTTTGGTGTATGGGAAGAAAAGTGAATTTTAAACCCTAAAGCTTTCATACATGGGGCCCCAAAAATGTTTCTTTTTTAATGCTTTTCTTCTTGATTTCAGGGTCAATTTAAAATTTTGTACGCTATGCGATTATAAATAATATGTTTAATAGAAACCAATATCAGGGAATCTACATTTACATTGTCCCCCCCAAACTATTTTTCCCCTTTTTGAAAGGAAAATATGGGTATTTATTAGGTCAAATATATAAAAAAAAATGACAAATTTTTTTGCAGTAAAATGCTGTCTAGTGTGTTCACCCAATTTATTTTGTGTTGCAGACGTTTTTGCCTTTGTGCCTATTTAACAAAAGGGCAAAATTTGCTAAGAGGGTGTGACTTTGTGGGGAAGTGGGGGGTGACTTAATGTAAAATCAAGTGAAAAAAAAATGTACCAAAATGTTGCCACAATTGCTGGCACAAATATAAAACGGTTTAAACTTAGATAGACAGTCCATTCATTCGGTAGATTCACCAATTCTGGGTAAAATTTAGGCAATTTTAACTGTCTTCTAAAGGGTTCAATTTTAAGTATTTGCCAGTATTTCTAAATCTGCCCAATGTTTTTCGTACCCTTTTGGGGTTTTTTTTAACCTCTGGGCTCGATAGAGCTGTTGTGGGTTTTGGTCACGGGAACATCCCTAGGCCCATTAAAAAGAGTTGTATGGCAGCCTTCAGTTTGGGCATTTTTTCTGACAAAAAAGTTGGTATACCAAAACAAAAATAGGCAAAAAATGGCAAAAAATATAGATTAAAAATTTAAAACTTTTATATATAATTTTAAAAAAAAAATTAAATCATTAAAATGATGGCAGGGAAATTCCCCAAAAAAAGGAAAAGAAAATCATACGTTTGAAACACATAAATGAATATAACCTTTGAAAAACTGAAAACAACAATAGAGCAGGAAGGCTTTGGGCCTTTGGGCTTCTTTTTTGGTAAAAAGGTTTTTTGTTTAGGCATACCCACTGTTTTAAGTATATTTCCCTTTTACTTGCACAAAACTCCTTTCCATAGTGCCCAAATAGTAAAATTAAAACCCTTTTGCTCGTATAAAAAGTACCCATTTGTGTTCTAGTTTCAGTCTTATTTTGTGTCTCACATAGTAGGTAGCCCCCACCCCTTCACCTCCATAAAAAAAAGAAGTAGGCAGATAGTAAGACACCAATTAGACAGATAGGTACATAGTCCCTCCTTAAGTATGTTGGTAGTTATATAGTTCCCATCATTAAGTAGAAAAGTAGGTATTTAGTAGGTATTTAGGCCTCCTGGTATCTAGAAGGCTGAACTGCAGGATTCAGAGGGTCTATGTGACCCAGCGATCCAGCTGTGTGGTGAGGGGGGGCCTCTGGAAACCCCTTGTTGAAGGGCCTGGTCGCAGGTGGTAAAACTCTGTAGCTGGGGGCCACTAGTCAGCGGGGCAAGAAACATACCGAACTTTCACTGCAAACAAAAAAATCCAACTAAAAATATTACTTTTAATTAAATTCTTTTAAAATTATAGAAACAAAAGCCCTAGAAACAAAAAGCATTTTCAGTACAATCCAAATACAAACGAGAGGCCCTGTAGGGTCTAGAAGAAATATATAAAAGGACTTACTGTTGGATAATAGATGACTCCATGATTCCCATGACACTAGGAGTAATCTCAAGTGTAAATTTTATACCCAAGGTAATCGAAAGTCCTTTAATATCAAGGCTTTTCATGTTACTTGATCTTAGATCAGAACAAAAACCATTAAAAGGCATTGAGAGCTTGCCTCAGTGCAAGTGATGTTATGTTTGCCTCATCTGTCAATGTTTAACGTTGTTACATCTGTAGGTGAGAAGATCCATTGATATGACTGGCACATGGCCACACAAAGGTTTCCATTAGATCAGCAGCTTCTCCATTTTAGTGCTATATTGGAGATTACAAACTATGAAAGGATTTTCTCAGTGCTCCAGAAACTGACAAGAACCCACTGAGGTTTTCTATCCAATCTTATATGAGAACTTATATGACTTATAGAGAATAAATTGGAGTCCGCCTTTCAATCCCAAAGTGATAGAGATTACCCGCAAGAAGTTGTGGGCTGGGATAAAGCGATTACTGCAGAAAAGAAAATATGAATCAGTTCTGTATTCTGAAGGAGAGTAAAACTGATTAAGATTTAAACAAATGCACTTTGTTCCGTAGGATACATATTTTCCATTTGTACTTTATCAGACTCCCAAAGTGCTGGAGCCGCGAGTGTCGCCCACATTCTATATCTGATTCCCGGCAACGTCCCCTCCTCCGCACAGTCTTTATGTTGTGCTGTCTGAATGCAGTAAAATTGCTACATTACTTTGATCACAATGCAGCACGAAAAATATTCCTTTTGAACCAAGACCCGGCTGAAGATCGTATATTTTACATTGCATAATTTGCATAGTGTTCAGTGACAATAGTGAAAGTAGGGCATATTAATGCAATCATTAAAACGTATATGCTTGTGCTAGTGGATTACAGCTAAGTAGCTGTTTCTGTGTTTGTACCTCTTGCTTAATTGCTATAGGCACATGGAGGTTCACTACATCCCATATACAGTATATGGCTGCGTTCACCCCTCATAATGTTGGAGGTATCAATCGGGATACCGTGAAAATAACCCTCCAAAGATACCGCAGTATAGCCACAGCCAGCCCATAGAGATCAATAGAACAAACGTAGCCCGATTTGGGTCTTCAGTGACAACTGATTGGTGACAACATATCCTAACACTACAGAGCACTGTAAAGTAGCCATGTTACCAAAACCTACCGCCGCTTCTCACTGAAGTTTGATGGAACTAAATGCAGTGATGGAATATGGTATCAGGTAAAGGGCACGCTTAATATTTGGACAAAGTTTCCCAATGAAAGGGACTTTCTTTGCATGAGCATGTCAGAAAAGGCTCATACAGAGTGACTCTTTAGGGACATGGAAGTGGTCCTGGGCAAAGGATCCCATCTATGATGTCTATATAGAAGCAGGTTGTCTTCAGGAAGTGATCACTTTAATTATGTATATATTTTTATTGCCCTTAATGTTGTGTTCATACGATACAAACTGAAAGGGATCATCCTCTGCAATTGTTTTTGAGTCATCCCTCTTCTCTTCCCCTTGCAGCCATTGTAACAGAAAGACAGGCAATATAACTAATTAAAATTACCCACTTTGTGAGATCTTGGATACACATGGTGTCCTTCCACAGTTGATTTTCTGTATTTGGGTTGCTAGGAAATGGGTCTCTTCTAAGAGAAAACGCGAACTGCACACCGTCTGATGTTCAGTTTTTGAAGTCTCGGAAGCAACCATATGGCAGTTAGATCATTGATTTATTTCCAGCAAATTTAGTATATAGTTATTCTTGATAAAATAATTATTTGACCGTTGTGCTCATAAATCTAATATTAACACTGTTGGAGGATTATTATTTGTGCAATTTCATATTATATAAATGAAAGTTTGATATAGGTTTTCCTGTTTACCATTAAATGGTGAAGGATATTATGTTTTTCAAGCTCATACTACAAAGGAGCAGAGTAAACACCCAATAGGCCTTTGGGCATGGTGGACTCCTAGGCATGGAGTGCCCGTGGATATGGCAGATCAGGAGCTGCTTTTCAGGAAGAAAGCCAGAGAAAGTGAGGCAGAAAGCAAGATGGCAGAGTGCAAGAATCATGTACAGTATTGTGGAGTCATGTACAGTAAACTGTAGGGTGGACCCAAGAATCAGCTCTACTGTTTGGCCAAAAATAATCATTTGCATCGAAGGGTCCTATAAAACAACTCCACCTGAGGCTACTAAAAATCAGCTCCACTGTTGGACCCCAGTCACCCAATTCCAACACTGCTTAAACTGTAAACTATATTTAGTGGGTGAAAGTAAATCTATTTATAAAGGTGCTATTGACGCAAAATTCTCACCAGATGTAAGTAACAGCCCATTTAATCCACACAGGCAAAAAAATCAAACCATTGATGTCCTTATATTAAATTCTGTGTAACAATGAGTAATAGTGATGACAGCTTCAAGACGCCTCCTGTATGGAGATCTATGCTCAGGTGGGAGTTTGGCCCAGTCTTCCATACAAGCACTCTCTTCGAATCCTGAAGGTTCCATGGGCTCCTTCTGTGAACTCGGAGCTCTAGTTGCTTCCATAGATCTTCTATTAGATTCAGGTCAGGTGATTGGCTGGGCCATTCTAGCAGCTTTAGTTTCTAATCTAATCCAATTGAGAGATTTCTTTGTGTGTTTGGGAATCAGGGGTCTTGCAGAAATGCCCACGGCAGCCAGTTTTTTATCAAGAATGTCTTGTACATTTGTCCATTCATCCCCTCTTTCAAACATATGAAGTTTGCCAGTGACTGTTTAGCCGTTTGACGAAAAATAGCCCAACCCATGATGTTCCCACCTCCAAACTTCATTGTTGGTCTGATGTTTTTGGGGGATGACATGCAGTGCCTCTGGCTTTCAAACTTATGTGTATTATGGCATCCAAAGAGTTCAATTTGGTCTCATCTGACGAGACTATATTCTCTCTGTATTTCACAGGCTTGTTTAAATGTTGTTGAGCAAACTTTAAACGTGCCTGAACATGCTTTTTGTTCAGCAATGGAGTCTTGGTGTGGCTGGAGCATGAATACAGGCCATGGAGTTTGAGTGCATTACTTATTGCTTTCTTTGATACAATTGTACCTGCTGATTCCAGGTCTTACAGTAGCTCTCCTCAGGTGGTCCTTGGCCCTTGGACAACTCTGATATTTCTTTTTACTCCTCTGTCATATAATCTTGTGGGGGAGCACTTGGTTGTGGCCAGTTTTATGGTAATAATTATGTTCTTTCCATTCCAGAGTATGGCCCCAACAGTACTCAACTGGAGCCACTCAGTAGTTTAGAAATTCATCTGTAACCAATCCCATCAGTATGTCTTCCAACAATAAGTACTGAAGGTCTTGAGACAGCTCCCTAGTTTTACCCATCATGAGATGTTTCTTTTTTGGCACTTTGGTAATGAGACAGCTTTTTATGGGCCATCAGTTAAACCAGCTTATTTTTCACTTAGTTGCAGGATTGCTTCTAATTACTGATAGATTTCACCTGTTCTCATGACTTTACGTGGCTTTTTGCACCTCTCTTTCTTCATATGTTCAATACTTTTTCCCTGTGTCATTTCTCATTATGACACATAATTTATGGACATCTATGGTTTGAATTCTTTGCCTATATGGATTGTATGAATTGTTACCAACATCTGGTGAGAATTTCATGTCAATAGCACATTTAGAAACATATTTACTTAGGAAAATGGTGATGTGTTCACTTGTTTCCAAGTGTTCATGTAGACTTTTTATAGCGGGTGAAATAAGTATGTACTAGGTTGTGCCTCATCTACCTACCCTTTAAAGGGTCTCGCTCATATTGGCCTATCTGCATTGCTTATGGGCTGAGTGAAACTCTGCAAGCCTCTCCATTGTTATTATAGTGGACACAATCATCAAAGATAGGTCTATGTCAACCTTCCTTGCTACAAGAAAATAAGTAAAGACTGGGAAGAAGCCTTAGAGATGTGAATTGGCCCTAACTATTTAAACCCCATAGGCATATAAGCTGCTATGGGGCCCGGAGGTCTATGGATCCCACTGAGTTGACGACTTTCTGCTATCAAGTATTTCTACAGTATGCGAGTTCTCTGATACAGTACATGGTGCTATTATATATATCATCAATTATTGATGCTTATGCTGCTGTTTCATATCCTACCCAATCCTATTTTTGTTATGGGGCCCTATTAATCCTAGTGATGTCCTTGGCATGTGTGATTTCATAGAAAATATGCCACTGTGGGCAACAACCAAGTTGGGCACCCACTTATCAGTTGTATGCTTACAATTTTGTGCACAGACATAAACCATTGTTTTGTGCCAAAATAATACTGTTCAATATACAGTCCACATGATTACCACCATATAGTGCACAAATAATATACAGTATCCAAACAATTTTCCTATTTAAGAGCCCATATAAAACTGTCATATAGTGTAAGCATAAGATGAAATTCACAATTTTACTGTACACTATAAATACTGGGTGATTTCGTGTGCCCCTGGGGTTTCCATCCTTTTGAGTAACCCAAGTAATAAGGTGCCATCTCCAAAATCTTATCAATTTAGTCTCAAAAATACAAACATACTACACTCACCGGCCCTTTATTAGGTTACACCTGTCCACATGCTCATTAACACTTAATTTCTAATCAGCCAATCACATGGCGGCAACTCAGTGCATTTAGGCATGTAGACATGGTCAAGACAATCTCCTGCAGTTCAAACCGAGCATCAGTATCGGGAAGAAAGGTGATTTGAGTTGCCTTTGAACGTGGCATGGTTGTTGGTCCCAGAAGGGCTGGTCTGAGTATTTCAGAAAAACTGCTGATCTCCTGGGATTTTCACGCCACAACCATCTCTAGGGTTTACAGAGAATGGTCTGAAAAAGAAAAAACATCCAGTGAGCAGCAGTCCTGTGGGCGGAGGAAATGCCTTGTTGATGCCAGAGGGTCAAAGGAGAATGGGCAGGACTGGTTCGAGCTTGATAGAAAGGCAACAGTGACTCAAATAGCCACCCGTTAAAAACCCAAGGTAGGGGGAAGAGCATCTTCTGAAACGCCACAGTAGGGCGAATTTGAGGCAGATGGGCTACAGCAGCAGAAGACTACCCCCGGGTGCCACTCCTTTCAGCTAAGTACGGAAACTGAGGCTCCAATTTGCCCAAAGCTCATCAAAATTGGACAGTAGAAGATTGGAAAAACGTTGCCCCCGGTTACTGATGGTCTCGTTTTTTGCTGCGCATTCGGATGGTAGGGTCAGGGAAATTTGGCTGTCAACAAACATGAAAGCATGGATCCATCTGCATTATAATCAATGGTTCGGCTGGGGTAGGTTGGTTGTCATGGTGTGGGGGGGAATATTTTCTTGGCACTCTTTGGGCCCCTTGGTACCAATTGAGCATCGTTTTGCCCAACACCTTGTTGAATCTTTTGCACGATGATAGAATGAGGCAAGTTTGAAGGCAAAAGGGGGTCCAACCCTTATTAGCATGGTTTTACCTAATGAAGTGGCCCGTGGTGAGTGTATATTCATATTTTTCCTTTGGTAAACTTAAAATCTATCAGTTCTCAGTCTTTAAAGCACTAAAAACTAAACTTTATTATGTACAACACTTTAACCTCTTTAACCACTTTTTAAAACCTGATTTCTAACCTCTCAATTTGTTCATAAATTTTATCCCCTTTTAATTGTGAAGGAATGACTCCTTTTATATTATCAAAACTGGTGGGACACCACCTATTATATCAGCAAGGAAACCCTATATATACAGTGATTTGCTAACTGCAAAAATAAAAATCTTACTTGGGCAATCATCCCTAATCTGTGGGCATGAAGCATATAAGGTTTCCTTGTTGAACCCTCTGCAGCAGGTAACACAGTGAAAAGAGGTAGAAAAATCACAAATTATAAATGTCATGCCTGACCCCCCCAACATGTTTCAAACCCGCTAACTGGCTTCATCAGGGGACAGAGGCCCGGTCCCATGTGGTCTAGTTCATTTCCTTTTATATGGTCTTAGGTACACACCCTATTCAGGTGCTAACCAATTAGCCACCAGAGATTCAACAATCCCAATTCCCCCTTTCAAAAACCAACCCATTTCTCTCCCTCATGCATACTAATACCATTTACTGCCCTCTGCGTTCTTATAACCAACCCCTCCTCAGGCAATTTCTCCAAAATCTGACCCTAATGGAGAGCTTTTAGTTACATGAACTAGAATAATCACTCTATAGACATTTTGTGGCTTTAGCTTTTTTCAGAAACCCATGTAGCAGAGGTGAATCTGTTTATTTGAAAGCTATAGTTTGTGCATAGAAATAACTCTCAGTTTCAGAGGTTTTTCTATGGCCTGGTTCACAACCAGCTTCGGAAGTGACTGAACGGAATATTAGAAAAAACAGCACGGCAAGTTGGGCTATTTGTTTCAGGTGAAAATGACGGCACCATTGTGGAGACCGATAGATCACATGGTAGTCAACGGGGACCTTGAGCACCATTGTAGCACTGCAATGGAGATACGAACTGTACTTCAGATGCAGATGTAAACCCAGGTCTCCCTTATACAATTGTCCACTGGGGTCCTCCCCCTGTTGGGTCAGAGCAGAGGGCCACAATAAAGCTTTGCTCAGCACGGCCTCTGTTTACATGGTTGTCATTGGCTTTAATGTGGTGGGAGCACCCTGTACAATAATGAGGACCATTTGCAGAATTGTATTCCTAGCTAACAGTATAGGCATGCCTCAAAATCCTGGAAGAGTCTTTTCCCAACCAGTAATCAGAGGAGGACGGTAATTTACCCCATTTTACACTGTGTACCACTATCTAAACAATGTTGCATTACATTTAGCGTAATTTATCATGGAGCAAGCTGGAATCCATGTACGGAATATTCCACTTAAAAGGGGATCGGCAGAGAGAAAACAAATGCTTTCTGAATAAGTGCCTACAGGGAAACACAATGTGATTTTTTTGCTGGATTTAATTGTTTGTGGTCACAATCCTGTCTCCCAGACTATGTTTCAATTCCATGCTGTATTTACTGACTATTTAATGATGCTCCGGCCGCAAACTCCTATTATTTCTGCAACATTAATTTTCAGTTTTGAAAAATTCCTGCTATATTTCCATTGTTGTCTTTTTTAACAGTTTTTTTTAAGAGGTGTTAATGAGCAAATGTGAAAGGCCAAATCCGTCACCAACAGTTTACAATTTACCGTCCTAGCCTTATAATTAAAAAGAAAGTGAGCTTACTGCAGCGAGAAAGGGAGCAGTGCTAGGCTGCAGTGGAGTATAAACGTGTATTCACACTGGTAGATTTGTTGCTGAGGAAATTTTTGCAAAAAATATGTTAATGGGAGTATATTCTCTCTTTAACAGAGTTCTGAGTAAGCAGAATGGTTTCTGTAGGAAATCCTAGTAAATGAAACTAATACATTTAAAGTTTCAGATGTAGCAAAAATAAACTTGAGAGATAAGGCACCGTGATATCACGACAGAAAGTTATCTCAATTTTTTAATTAATTTTCAATGACTTTTATTGTAACCTAAGACACGGAAAGCCAAGAAATAACAGTCAAGCCAAACTTTGTCACAGCTGGAGGTATTCGTTTCCTTAAAGGGGTTGTCTCACTACAAGGATTGTTTTTTTATATTAAAGATCTTGCAAAAACAAGTCACTTTGCAATATATGTCCATTAACAGTTTGTCTTACCTATTCCCAAAATTATCCCCTCTTGTATGGGCTGCATCAGCTCCTCAGATTGCTATAGCTACAGACCTGTTTGATTTATCCTGATTGGCTGCCAGCACTGGTTGCTATAGCTACAGACCTGGCTTCTACTGCAGCCCAGTGGAAGCAGTAAACACACCCCTGAATTTAAGTGAAACCAAAGAAAACAGGGACTGAGTAAGATGAATCATGTAGTGAGAAAACCCCTTTAAAGAAAAGAGCTGCGAAGGAGCAGTCCCGAAGAAAACCAAAAATGAGTCACAGGGTTCCTTCAGGACATAAATTAGAGAGGGAGGCAGGGGTGGTGGGGTTTGATGTTATAGAACGGTTCGGGAGTAGAGATTAGGGTTTTAGGTTATAGATAATGTTATTATTTATTTAATTGGAGGGGGGATTGATACTTTAGATTTCCATAAAAGATGTGGTATGAATTACATAAGAAAAACACACACACACAATCTGCTTTTTCCCAAGTACAGCACCACTCTTGTCCACCCGCTATGTTCAGTTTTACAAGTTATAAACCCCCTTACGGGGAATGTATATGTTCCTGATTTTTTTTAATAAAAAAAGATATGAAAATATTCCATACTTTTTTTTTACATTTTTTTTTTTGTGATTTTTAAATTTGATTTTTCAGTTTCTCATCTGCTGTTAACACTATTTAGACACTTCATTTAGAGTAGCTGCAGAGACCTTAGAATTGGTAGGCTTCAAGGGCACCTATCAATATAGGATTGCAAAAGCTAGTGACAGACATGCTGTTTCCAACACTGTGCCCCTTATTTTTAAGATGCAGTAGTTTTAGGCTTCGACTGCTCAAATCTGGCAGTTTTCGCTGCTCTGCAAGAAAAGAGTGGTTTTAAAGGGGTTTTTTATTCAATTTTG
>JAODAL010076729.1:0-13520 GCA_025379985.1 Phyllomedusa bahiana | reverse complement strand
AGCCTGATCCCGCTGACCCCGTTTCCCAAGAAACCAAGGCTTAACCCTCCAATTTTTTGCTCAGCCTCACTTCCAGCAAGGTCGGGGTTAACTCCACGGCGCCATTTTAGCCGGCAAAAAACATTTCGTTTTTCGCGGAATCGCCACCCGCGGGCTTAGAATTTTTGCCATTTTTAGGCCAAACCAGCCTGATCCCGCTGACCCCGTTTCCCAAGAAACCAAGGCTTAACTCTCCAATTTTTTTGCTCAGCCTCACTTCCAGCAAGGTCGGGGTTAACTCCACGGCGCCATTTTAGACGGCAAAAAACATTTCGTTTTTCGCCGGAATCGCCACCCGCGGGCTTAGAATTTTTGCCATTTTTAGGCCAAACCAGCCTGATCCCGCTGACCCCGTTTCCCAAGAAACCAAGGCTTAACCCTCCAATTTTTTTGCTCAGCCTCACTTCCAGCAAGGTCGGGGTTTACTCCACGGCGCCATTTTAGCCGGCAAAAAACATTTCGTTTTTCGCCGGAATCGCCACCCGCGGGCTTAGAATTTTTGCCATTTTTAGGCCAAACCAGCCTGATCCCGCTGACCCCGTTTCCCAAGAAACCAAGGCTTAACCCTCCAATTTTTTTGCTCAGCCTCACTTCCAGCAAGGTCGGGGTTAACTCCACGGCGCCATTTTAGCCGGCAAAAAACATTTTGTTTTTCGCCGGAATCGCCACCCGCGGGCTTAGAATTTTTGCCATTTTTAGGCGAAACCAGCCTGATCCCGCTGACCCCGTTTCCCAAGAAACCAAGGCTTAACACAAAATATTATTGATCAGCCTCACTTAAAGAAAGGTCGGGGTTAACTCCACGGCGCCATTTTAGCCGGCGAAAAAAATTTCGTTTTTCGCCGGAATCGCCACCCGCGGGCTTAGAATTTTTGCCATTTTTTGCGAAACCAGCCTGATCCCGCTGACCCCGTATCCCAAGAAACCAAGGCTTAACTCTCCAATATTTTTGCTCAGCCTCACTTCCAGCAAGGTCAGGGTTAACTCCACGGCGCCATTTTAGCCAGAAAAAACATTTCGTTTTTCGCCGGAATCGCCACCCGCGGGCTTAGAATTTTTGCCATTTTTAGGCGAAACCAGCCTGATCCCGCTGACCCCGTTTCCCAAGAAACCAAGGCTTTACCTCCAATTTTTTGCTCAAAGCCTCACATCCAGCAGGGGTCGGGGTTAACTCCACTCGGCGCCATTTTAGCCGGCAAAAAAACATTTCGTTTTTTCGCCGGAATCGCCACCCAGTGGCTTATAATTTTTGCCATTTTTCGGCCAACCAGCCTGATCCCGCTGACCCCGTCGTCAAGAAAACAAAGCTTAACACTCAATTTTTCTTTTGCTCAGCCTCACTTCCATGCAAGGTCGGGTGTTAACTCCACGGCACCATTTTAGCCGGTGCAAAAAAAATTTCGTTTTTTTTTCGCGGTAATCGCACCCGCGGGCTTAGAATTTTTGCAATTTTTAGGCCAAACCAGCCTGACTCCGCTGGGACCCGTTTCCCAAGGAAACCAAGGCTTACCCTCCATTTTTTTGCTCAGCTCACTTCCAGCGAAGGTACGGGGTTAACTCCACGGCGGCCATTTTAGCCGGCAAAAAACATTTCGTTTTTCGCCGGAATCGCCTGCCATTTTTAGGCCAAACCAGCCTGATCCCGCTGACCCCGTTTCCCAAGAAACCAAGGCTTAACCTCCAATGTTTTTGCTCAGCCTTCCCTTACAGCAAGGTCGGGGTTTAACTCCACGGCGGCCATTTATTAGCCGGCAAAAAACATTTAGTTTTTCGCCGGAATCGCCACCCGAGGGCTTAGAATTTTTGCCATTTTTAGGCCAAAACCAGCCTGATCCGGCTGAGCCCGTTTCCCAAGAAACCAAGGCTTAACCCTCCATTTTTTTGTCTGCCTCACTTCCAGCAAGGTCGGGGTTAACTCCACGGCGCCATTTTAGCCGGCAAAAAACATTAGTTTTTAGCCGGAATCGCCACAGCGGGCTTAAAATTTTTGCCATTTTTCGGGCCAAACCAGCCTGATCTCCGCTGACCCCGTTTTCCCAAGAAACCCAGGCTTAACCCTCCATTTTTTGCTCGAGCCTCACTTCCAGCAAGGTAGGGGGTTAACTCCCACGGACGCCATTTTAGCCGGCAAAAAAACATTTCGTTTTCGCGAAATCGCCACCCGCGAGGCTTAGTAATTTTTGCTTTTTCGGCCAACCAGGCCTGGATCCGCTGACCCGTTTCCAAGAAACAAGCTTAACCCTCCAATATTTTTGCTCCGCCTAACTTCCAGCAATGGTCGGGCATTAATCCTCGGCACATTTTAGCGGCCAAAAAAATTTCGTTTTTTCGCCCGGAACGCACCCGCGGGCTTAGAATTTTTGCCATTTTTAGGCCAAACCAGCCTGATACCGCTGACCCCGTTTCCCAAGAAACCAAGGCTTAACCCTCCAATTTTTCTCAGCCTCACTTCCAGCAAGGTTTGGGTTTAACTCCACGGCGCCATTTATAGCCGGCAAAAAACATTTCGTTTTTCGCCAGGAATCGCACCCGCGGGCTTAAAATTTTTGCCCATTTTAGGCCAAACCAGCTGATCCGCTGAACCCGTTTCCAAGAAAACCAAGGCTTAACCCTCCAATTTTTTTGCTCAGCCTCACTTCCAGCAAGGTCGGGGTTAACTCCACGGCGCCATTTTAGCCGGCAAAAAACATTTCGTTTTTCGCCGGAATCGCCACCCGCGGGCTTAAAATTTTTGCCATTTTTCGGCCAAACCAGCCTGATCCCGCTGACCCCGTTTCCCAAGATCCATGGCTTAACTCTCCAATTTTTTTGCTCAGCCTCACTACCAGCCCAAGGTCGGGGTTAAATACACGGGGCACATTTTACGCCGGCAAAAAAATCTTCGTTTTTTCGCCGGAATCGCCACCCGCGGGCTATAGAATTTTTGCCATTTTTAGGCCAAAACCAGCCTGATCCAAGCTGACCCCGCTTTCCCAAGAAACCAAGGCTTAACCTCCAATTTTTGCTCAGCCTCACTTCAGCAAGGTCGGGGTGGTTAACTCCACCGCGCATTTTAGCGGCAAAAACATTTCTTTTTTCGCCGGAATCGCCACCCGAGGCTTAAAGATTTTTGCAATTTTTAGGCCAAAGCAGCCTGATCCCGCTGACCCCGTTTCCAAGAACAAGGCTTAAACCTCCAATTTTTATGCTCAGCCTACTTCAGCAAGGTCGGGGTTACTCCACGGCGCCATTTTAGCCGGCAAAAACAATTCGTTTTTCGCCGGAATCGCCACCCGCGGGCTTAAAATTTTTGCCATTTTTTCGGCCAAACCAGCCTGATCACCCTGACCCGTTTTCCCAAGAACATGGCTTTAACCCTCAATTTTTTGCTCAGCCTCGACTTCCAGCAAGGTCGGGGGTAACTCCATGGCGCCATTTTTAGCCGGCAAAAAAACAATTTCGTTTTTTCGCCGGAAAATCGCCACCGCGGGCTTAGAATTTTTGCCATTTTTAAGCAAACCAGCCTGATCCCGCTGACCCCGTTTCCAAGGGAAACAAGGCTTAACCCTCAATTTTTTGTTACAGCCTCACTTCCAGCAAGGTCGGGGGTTAACCCCACGGCGCCATTTTAGCGGCAAAAAACATTTAGTTTTTCGCCGAATCGCCACCCGGCGGGCTATAGAATTTTTGCCATTTTTAGGCCAAACCCAGCCTGATCCCGCTGACCCGTTTCCAAGAAACCAAGGCTTAACCCTCAATTTTTTTTGCTCAGCTCACTTCCAGCAAGGTCGGGTTACTCCACGCGCCATTTTAGCCGGCAAAAAACATTTGGTTTTCGCGGAATCGGCACCCCGCGGGCTATAGAATGTTTGCCATTTTTACGGCAATCCAGCCTGATCCCGGCTGACCCCGTTTCCCAAGAATCCAAGGCTTAACCCTCATTTTTTTGCTCAGCCTCACTTCAGCAGGTCGGGGTTAACTCCATGGCGCCCATTTAGCCGGGCAAAAACACTTTCGTTTTTCGCCGGAATCGCACCAGCGGGCTTAGAATTTTTGACAGTTTTTTAGGCCAAACCAGCCTGATCTGGTAGACCCGTTTTCCCAAGAAACCAGGCTTAACCCTCCATTTTTTTGCTCAGGCCTCACTTCCAGCATGGTTCGGGGTAACTCCACGGCGACATTTTAGCCGGCAAAAAACATTTCGTTTTTCGCCGGAATCGCAACCCAGCGGGGTTTAGTATTTTTGCCATTTTTAGGCTCAAACCAGCCTGATCAGCTGACCCCGTTTCCCAAGAAAACCAAGCATTAACACCTCCAATTTTTTTGTTCAGCCTTCACTTCCAGCACAGGTGGGGTTAACTCCACGGCGTCCATTTTAGCTGGCAAAAACATTCGTTTTTCGCCGGAATCGCCACCCGCGGGGCTTAAAATTTTTGCAATATTTAGGCCCAACCAGCCTGATCCCGCTGACCCCGTTTTCCCAAGACAACCAAGGTTAACCCTCAACAATTTTTTGCTTAGCTCACTTCCAAGCAAGTCGGGGTTAACTCCACGGCACCTATTTTAGCCGGCAAAAAACATTGTTTTTTCGCCGGAATCGCACACGCCGCGGGCTTAGAATGGAATTTTGCCATTTTTAGGCCAAACCAGCCTGATCCGGCTGAGCCCGTTTCCCAAGAAACCAAGGCTTAACCCTCCAATTTTTTTTGCCAGCCTCCATTCAGGCAAGGTGGGTGTTAACTCCACAGCGCCTCATTTAGCCGGCAAAAACATTTCGTTTTTTGCCGGAATCGCCACCCGCGGGCTTAGAATTATTGCCATATTTAGGCCAAACAGCTGATCCCGTGACCTCGTTTCCCAAGAAACCAAGGCTATAAACCTCCATATTTTTTTGTTCAGCCTCACTTCCGCAACGCGTCGGGGTTAACTCCACGGCCCCATTTTAGCCGGCAAAAAAAAACATTTCGTTTTTCGCCGAATCGCCACCCGCGGGCTTAGAATTTTTGCCATTTTTAGTCCAAACCAGCCTGATCCGTTGACCCCGTTTCCCAAGAAAAACCAAGGATTAACCTCCAATTTTTTGCTCAGCCTCACTTAGCATGGTCGGGGAGTTAACTCCACGGGGCCATTTTAGCCGGCAAAAACATTTCGTTTTTCGCGGAATCGCCACCCCGAGGGCCTTAGAAATTTTTGCCCATTTTTAGGCCAAAACCAGCCTGATCCCGGCTGGACCCGGCGTTTCCAAGAAACCAGGCTTAACCCTCATATATTTTGCTCAGCCTCATTCAGCAAGGTCGGGGTTTACTCCTCGGCGCCATTTTAGCGGCAAAAAAACATTTCGTTTTCGCCGGAATCGCCCACCCGCGGGATTAGAATTTTTGCCATTTTTGTCCAAACCAGGCATGATCCCGCTGACCCGTTTTCCCAAGAAAACCAAGGCTTTATCCCTCAATTTTTTTGCTCAGCCTCAACTTCCGGCAAGGTCGGGGTTAACTACACGGCGCCATTTTTAGCGGCAAAAAACATTTGTTTTCGCGGAAATAGCCACCCGCGGGCTTAGAATTTTTTGACCATTTTTGGCCAACCAGCCTGGATCCCGCTGATCCCCGTTTCCCAAGAAACCAAGGCTTAACCTCCAATTTTTTTGATCAGCCTCTCTTCCAGCAAGGTCGGGGGTTAACTCACGGCGCCAATTTTAGCGGCAAAAAACATTTCGTTTTTCGCCGGGAATCGCACACCCGCGGGCTTAAAATTTTTGCCATTTTTCGGCCAAAACCAGCCGATCCCGCTGACACAGTTTCCCAAGAAACCTAGGCCTTAACCCTCCAATTATTATGCTCAGCCTCACTTCGCAAGGTCGGGGTTAATACTCCATGCGCCATTTTAGCCGGCAAAAAAACATTTGCGTTTTTCGACGGAATCGCCACGCGGGCTTAGAATTTTTGCCATTTTTCGGCCAAACAGCCTGATCGCTGACCACGGTTTCCCAAGAACCATGGCTAACCCTCCAATTTTTTTGCTTAGCCTTCACTTCCAGCTAGTTCGGGGTTAACTTCCATCGCACCATTTTAGGGGTTCGGCAAAAAACATTTCGTTTTTCGCCGGAATCGCCCCCGCCGGGCTTAGACTTAGAATTTTGCCATTTTAGGCCAAACCAGCCTGATTCGGTTGAGCCCCGGTTTCCAAAGGAAACCAAGGCGTATCCCTTCCAATTTTTTTGCTCAAGCCCTTCACTTACAGCATCGGTCGGGTTTAACTCCAAAGCGCCAATTTTAGCGGCAAAAAACATTTCGTTTTTTGCCGTAATCGCCACCCGCGGGATTAGAATTTTTGCCATTTTTAGGCCAAAACCAGCCTGATACCGTCTGACCCCGTTTCCAAGAAACAAGGCTTACCTCCAATTTTTTTGTTTCAGCCTCACTTCCAGCACAGGTCGGGGTTAACTCCACGGCCGCCATTTTAGCGGCAAAAACATTTCGTTTTTTCGCCTGGAATCGCCACCCGGCGGGCTTAGAATTTTGCCATTTTTAGTGCAACAAGCATGTTCCGCTGACCCCGTTCCCAAGAAACCAAGGCTTAACCCTCCAATTTTTTTGCTCAGCCTCACTTCCAGCAAGTCCGGGGTTAACTCCACCGGCTCCATTTTTTGCGGCAAAAAAACATTTCGTGTTTCGCCGGTATCGCCTCCCGCGTGCTTTGAAATTTTTGCCATTTTTCGGCCAAAACCAGCCTGATCCGCCTGACCCCCGTTTCCAGAAACCAAGGCTTAACCACTCAATTTTTTTGTCAGCCTCACTTCCTAGCAAGGGTCGGGGTTTAACTCCACGGCGCCATTTTAGCCGGCAAAAAAATTTGTTTTTCGGACGGAATCGCCACCCGCGGCTTAGAAATTTTGCCATTATTTAGGCCAAACCGCTGATCCCGCTGACCCCGTTTCCCAAGAAACCAAGGCTTAACCCTCCAATTTTTTACTCAGCCTCACTTCCAGAAAGGTCGGCGGTTAATCCACGCGCCATTTTTAGCCGGCAAAAAACATTTTGTTTTAAGCGGAATCGCCACCCGCCGGGCTTAGAATTTTTGCATTTTTAGGCCAAACCAGCCTGATCCCGCTGCCCCCGTTTCCCACCAAACCACGGCTTAACCCTCCTATATTTTTGCTCAGCTCACTTCCAAGCAAGGTCGGGGTTAACTACACGGCGCCATTTTAGCCGGCAAAAAAACATTCGATTTTCGCGAATCGCCACAGGCTCGGGCTTAGGAATTTTTGCCATTTTGCGGCCAAACCAGCCTGATCCGCTGACCCGTTTTCCCAAGAAAAACAGGCTTAACCCTCCAATTTTTTTTGCTCAGCGCTATCTTCCAGCAAGGTCGGGCGTTTAACTCCACCGGCGCCCCATTTTAGCCGGCAAAAAACATTTTGCGTTTTTCGCGGAAAATCGCCACCCGCGGGCTTAGAGTTTTTGCCTTTTTTCTTTAGGCCAAAACAGCCTTGATCTTCCGCTGACCCCGTTCCTAAAGAAAAACCAAGGCTTCACTCAATTTTTTTTGCTCAGCCTCACTTCCAGCAAGGTCAGGGGTTAACTCCACGGGCGCCATTTTAGCCGGCAAAAAACATTTCGTTTTCGCCGGAATCGCACCGCGGGCTTAAAATTTTTGCCATTTTCGGCCAAACCAGGCCTGATCCGCTGACCCCGTTTCCAAGAACCAAGGCTAAACCCTCCAATTTTTTTGCTCTAAAGCCTCACTTCAGCAAGGTCGGGTGTTAACTCCAGCGGCGCATTTAGCCGGCAAAAAAAACTTTCGTTTTTCGCCCGGAATCGCCAACCGGGGTTAGAATTTTTGCCAATTTTTGGCCAAACCAGCCTGATCCCGCTGACCCCGTTACCCAAGATACAGGAGGCTTAACCTCCATTTTTTTTGCTCAGCCTAATTCCAGCAAGGTCGGGTTTAACTCCACGGCGCCATTTTAGACGGCTAAAAAAACATTTCGTTTTTCGCCGGAATCGCCCACCCGCCGGGCTTAAAATTTTTGCATTTTAAGGCCAACCAGCTGGGATCCCGCTGACCCCGTTTCCCAAGAAACCAAGGCTTAACCCTCCAATTTTTGCTCAGCCTCCCCTTCCAGCAGGTCGGGTTAACTCACAGGCGCCACTAGAGCCGGCAAAAAACATTTCGTTTTTCGCCGGCAATCGCACCCGCGGCTTAGAATTTTTGCCATTTTTAGGCCCAAACCAGCATTGAATTCCGGCTGACGCCCGTTTCCCAAGGAATCCAAGGCTTAAACCCCTCCATTTTTTTGATTCAGCCTCAATTCCAGCAAGGTCAGGGGTTAACTCCCAACGGGCCATTTTAGCCGGCCAAAAACATTCTCGTTTTTCGCGGAATCGCACCCAGCGGGCTTTAGAAATTTTGCCATTTTTAGGCCAACCTGCCCCTGATCCCGCTTGAACCCGTTTCAAGAAACCAAGGATTAACTCCAATTTTTTTGCTGAGACTCACTTCCAGCAAGGTCGGGGTTAACTCCACGGCCCATTTTAAGCGGCAAAAACATTTCGTTTTTGCCGGAAGATCGCCACCCGCGGGGCTTAAAAATTTTTGCATTTTTCGGCCAAACCAGCCTGATGCCGCTGACCCCGTTTCCAAGAAACCAAGGCTTAACCCTTCCAATTTTTTTGCTCAGCCTCCCTTCCAGCAAGGTCGGGGAACCCTGGGTTAACTCCAACGGCGCCATTTTAGCAGGCAAAAAACATTATCGTTTTTCGCCGGAATCGCCCCCCGCGGGCTTAAAATTTTTGACATTTTTAGGCCAAACCAGCCTGATCGCGCTGACCCCGTTTCCAAGAAACAAGCTTAACCTCCAATCTTTTTGCTCAGCCTCCCTTACTGCATGTCGGGGTTAACTCCAGGCGCCATTTAGACGCAAAAAAACCATTCGTTTTTCGCCGGAATAGCCACCCCGCGGCTTAGAATTTTGCTCACATTTTTAGGCCAACCCAGCCTGCCTGATCGGGACTTGAGCCTGGCGTTTCTCAAGAAACCAAGGCCTTAACCCTCCAATTTTTTTTTGGCCCTTTCCTCCCAGCCTCACTTCCGCCAAGGTTCGGGGTTAACTCCACGGCGCCATTTTAGCGGCAAAAAACATTTCGTTTTTTCGCCGGAAATCGCACCCGCCGGCTCTTAAAATTATTGGCCATTTTTCTGGCCCAAACCCAGCCTCGATCCCGCTGACCCTGTTTCCAAGAAACAAGGCTTACCACCTCCAAACTTTTTTGATCAGCTCTCACTTCCAGCAAGATACAAGGTCGGGGGTTAATCACGGCGCCATTTTAGCGGCAAAAACATTTCGTTTTTCGCCGGAATCGCACCGCGGGCTTAGAATTTTTGCATTTTTAGGCCAAACCAGCCTGATCCCCGCTGAACCGTTTCCCAAGAAACCAAGGCTTAACTCAATTTTTTTGCTCAGCCTTCACTTCCACCAAGGTCGGTGTTAACTCCACGGCGCCTTTAGCGGCAAAAAAACATTTCGTTTTTCGCCGGATCGCACCGCGGGATTTGAATTTTTGCAATTTTTAGGCCAAACCAGCCTGATCCCGCTGACCCACGTTCCCCAAGAAACAAGGCCTAACCTCCAATTTTTTTGCTCAGCCTTCACTTCCAGCAAGGGTCGGGTTAACTCCACGGCCGCCATTTTAAGCCGGCAAAAAAATTTCGTTTTCGCCGGATTCGCCACCCGGGGCTTAGGAATTTTTGCCATTTTTAGGCCAAAACCAGGCCTGATTCCGGCTGAAGCACGTTTCCCAAGAAACAAGGCATTATCCCTTCCATTTTTTTTGATCAGCCTCACTTCCTCAGCGAAGGTCGGGGTTAACTCACGGCGCCATTTTTAGCCGGCAAAAAACATTCGTTTTTCGCCTGGGATCGCCACCCGCGGGCTTAAGTAATTTTTGCCATTTTTAGGCCAAACCAGCTGATCCCGCTGACCCAGTTCCAAGAAACCATAGTTACCCTCCATTTTTTTGCTCCAGCCTCACTTCCAGCAACGGTCGGGGTTAACTCCACGGCGCATTTTAGCCGGCAAAAATCATTTCCGTTTTTTCGCGGAATCGCCACCCGCGGGCTTAGAATTTCTTGCCATTTTTTAGGCCAACAGCTGATCCCGCTGACCCGTTTCCAAGGAAACCAAGGCTTTAACCCCTCCAATTTTTTTGCTCAGCCTCACTTCCAGCAAGGTCGGGGTTAACTCCACGGCGCCCTTTAGCCGGCAAAAAAACATTTTCGTTTTTTTCGCGGAATCGCCACCGCTGGCTTAGAATTTTTGCCATTTTTAGGCCAAAACCAGCTGATCCCGCTGACCCGTTTCCCAAGGAAACCAAGGCTTAACCCTCCAATTTATTGCTCTGCCTCACTTCCAGCAAGGTCGGGGTTAACTCCACGGCGCCGATTTTCAGCCGGCAATAAAACATTTCGTTTTTTCGCGGAAATCGCACGCGGGCCTGTAGAATTTTTTGCCATTTTTAGGCCAAACCTGCCTGATTCACGCTGACACGTTTCCCAAGAAACCAAGCTTAACCATCCCAATTTATTTGCTCAGCCTCACTTCCAGCCCGGTCGGGGTTAACTCCACGGCGCCATTTTTAGCGGCAAAAAAACATTTGTTTTTCGCCGGATTCGCCACCCCGCGGGCTTAACATTTTTGCCATTTTTTCGGCCAAACCAGCCTGATCCGCTTGGCCCGTTTCCCAAGAAAACATGCTTAAACCCTACCATATTTTTGCTCAGGCCTCACTTCCAGCAGGTCGGGGGTTAACTCCACGGCGCCATTTTAGGAAACCCGGGGGCAAAAAACATTTTCGTTTTCGCCGGATCGCCACCGCGGGCTTAGAATTTTTGCCACTTTTCGGCAAACCAGCCCTGATCCCGCTGACCCGTTTCCCAGAATCAGGCTTAACCTCCAAGCTTTTTTGCTCAGCCCACTTCCAGCAAGGTCGGGGTTAACTCCACGGCGCCATTTAGCGGCAAAAAAACATTTCGTTTTTTCGCGGAATCCGCCACCCGCCGGGCTTAAGAATTTTTGCCCATTTTTAGGCCAAACCAGCTGATACGCTGACCCCGTTTCCAAGAAACAAGCTTAACCCTCCAATTTTTTAGCTCAAGCCTCACTTCAGCAAGGTCGGGGTTGGGTTAAACTACACGGCGCCATTTAAGCCGTCAAAAACAACCATTTTTCCGTTTTTTCGCCGGGAATCGCCACCCGCGGGCTTAGAATTTTTGCAATTTTGTAGGGCCAACCCAGCATGATCCGCCTGACCCCGTTTCCAAGAAACCAAGCGCTTAAACTCAATTTTTAGTTGCTCAGCCTCACTTCCAAGCAAGGTCGGGTTAACTCCCACGGGGCCATTTTAGGCGGGAAAAAACTTTTCGTTTTTGGGCGGAATCGCCACCCGCAGGGCTTAGAATTTTTGCCATTTTTAGGGCCATACCAGCCTGATAGGCTGAGCCCCGTTTCCCAAGAAACCAAGGGCTTAACCCTCCAAATTTTTTTGCTCAGCCTCACTTCCCAGCAAGGTAGGGGTTAACTCCACGGCGCCTTTTAGCCCGGCCAAACATTTCGTTTTTCGCGGAATTCGCACCGCGGGCTTAGAAATTTTGCTTTTTTAGGCCAACAGCCTGGATCCCGCTGACCCCGTTTCCAAGAATACAAGCGCTTTACCCTCCAATTTTTTTTGCTCAGCCTCACTTCCAGCAAGGTCGGGGTTAACTCCACGGCGCCATATTAGCCGGCAAAAAACATTTCGTTTTCGCCGGAATCGCCACCGCGGGCTTAGAATTTTTGCCATTTTAAGGCCAAACCAGCCTGATGCCGCTGGCCCCGTTTCCCAAGAAAACCAAGGCTCTAACTCCAATTTTTCTTGTCATGCCTCACTTCAGCAAGGTCGGGGTTAACTCCACGGCGCCATTTTAGCCGCAAAAAACATTTTCGTTTTTCGCCGGAATCGCACCCGCGGGGCGACTTAGGAATTTTTTTACCCATACTTTTAGGCCAAACCAGCCTGTCCCGCTGACCCCGTTCCCAAGAACCAAGGTTAAACCTCCCTCCAATTTTTTTGCTCAGTGCCTCACTTCAGCAAGGTCGGGGTTAAACTCCACGGTGCCATATTAGCCGGCAAAAAACATTTCGTTTTTCGCCGGAATCGGCCACCCGCGGGCTTAGAATTTTTGACATTTTTAGGCCAAACCAGCATGATCACGCTGACCCCGCTTTCCCAAGAAAACCAAAGGCTTAACCCTCCAATTTATTTGGCTCAGCCTCACTTCAGCAAGGTCGGGGTTAACTCCACGGCGCCATTTTAGCCGGCAAAAAAACCATTCGTTTTTCGCCGGAATCGCACCGCGGGGCACTTAGAATTTTTGCCATTTTAGGCCAAACCAGCCTGATCCCGCTGACCCGTTTCCCAAGAAACCAAGGCTTAACCCTCCAATTTTTTTGCTCAGCCTCCCTTCCGGGCAAGGTCGGGGTTAAACCCCACGGCGCCATTTTAGCCGCAAAAAAACATTTGGGTTTTTCCCCGGGAAATTTGCCACCCGCGGGCTTAAAATTTTTGCCTTTTTTTTAGGCCAAACCACCCCTGACCCCGGCTGACCCCGTTTCCCAAGAAAAAAGGCTTAAACCCAAATTTTTTGCTCAGCCTCCTTCCAGAAGGTCGGGGTTAAATCCCGGGCCCTTTTACCCGGCAAAAAAAATTTTCGTTTTTGGCCGGAATCCCCACCCCCCCGGGGCTTAGAATTTTTGCCATTTTTGGCCCCCAAACCACCCTGATCCCCGCTGACCCCGTTTCCCAAGAAACCGGCTTAACCTCCAATTTTTTTGCTCGCCTTTCCGCAAAGGTGGGGTTTAAACTCCACGGGCCCCTTTTAGCCGGCAAAAAAATTTGTTTTTTTGGGCCGGAATCGCCAAAACCCCCCCGGGGTTAGAATTTTTCCCATTTTTAGGCCAAACGTGACCCGCTGACCCTTTTCCCCAAGAAACAAAGGTTTAAACCCCTCCTTTTTTTTGTCAGCCTCATTCCCAGCGGGTCGGGTTAATCCACGGGCCATTTTAACCCGGCAAAAAAATTTGTTTTTGCCGGAATGCCCGGGGGGCTTGTTTTTGCCATTTTTAGGCCCAAACAGCCTGATCCCGTGCCCCCCTTTTCCCCAAAGAAACCAAAGGGCTTAAAACCCCTCAATTTTTTTGCTCGCTCACTTTCCAGCAAGGGGGGGGTTTTAACCCCTCGGGGGGAATTTTAGCCGGAAAAAACTTTTTGTTTTTGGCGGGAATCGCCACCCGCGGGCTTAGAATTTTTGCCTTTTTAGGCCCAAAACCAACCCTGATCCCGCTGCCCCCGTTTCCCCAAAAAACAAGGGTTAACCCCCCAAATTTTTTTTGTCGCCTCCCCTTCCCAGCAAGGTCGGGGTTTTAACTCCACGGCGCCATTTTACCCGGGCAAAAAACATTTCGTTTT
>JAODAL010076728.1:0-13520 GCA_025379985.1 Phyllomedusa bahiana | reverse complement strand
CCGGCCAAAACCTCCCCGAACCCCGGGCCCCGGGCCGGCCCGAGCTTTCAGAGGCACGCTGGCGGGGAGCTAGAAAGAAACAAACTCCGATCCTCCGCTCGGCAACTTTCCTGCCGGCGCCTGTGGCAGGGGGCGCGCGCTTTAAACTTTTCACAAACACTGCGCCGCCCGCCCCCTGAGCGCAGGGGGCCCTTCCCGGGAAATTTAGAAACAAGCGAGCGGGAAATCGGGGGGAGCTTTGGAGAGGGGTGGAAATTTGTTTTTTAATTTTACCTCCCCCTATGCCTCAAATCCCCCCGCTTTATCCTGCCAAAAACCCCCATATGCCTGCCAAACCCCCCCAAAATAGGCCTGCCTATTGCCCCCCATAGCCTGCCTAAACCCCCCCAAAAGGCCTGCTAAAACACCCCCCAAATATGCCTCCTTACCCCCCATAGGCCCCCTAAAAAAACCCCCCCATATGCCTCCCCTTACCCCCCATAAAAACCTACCAAAAAACCCCCCCCAAAATTTGCCTGCCTATTTTTCCCCCCCATTTTGCCACCAATACCCCCCATATCCCTCCCTGCCCCAAAAAAAACCCCCCTATATCCTCCCTTTCCCCTCCTATACCCCCCCTATATCCTCCCTTTCCCCTTCCTATACAACCCCCAAAAACCCTCCGCACAGCCCCCTATATGCCTGCCTGCCTTTACAAGCCCCCTAAAAATCCCCCTGTATACCCCCAAAAAAGCCTGCCGTCTCCCTTAATGGGGCCCCCTTTTACTCCCAAAAAACCCTCCCTAAATGGCCCCTATACCCCATCAAAACCCCCTGCCCTACCTGTATGGCTCCCTAAAGTACCAAAACCCCAAAACCTTGCCTAAAAGGGCACCTTTTTGGCTACCAAACCCCTTTGCCTTTTTTGGGGGCCCCCCATATATCCAAACTAAACCCTGCCTCCCAAATGCACCCCCAAAACCCCGGGGGGCAGGGCGGAAAGGGTCGGGTTCAAAAATTTTTTTCAAAAACCCTTGCGGACAAGGGGGTGGGGAAAGATGTCATAAAGATGGCGGACGGACCGGAATTCGGGAAAAAAAGGGGAAAGTAAAAACGATTTGGTTCAAAAAGAGGGTCCCCTTGGGGAAGTACAAATGTAACTGCACGTAACATTTTAAAATCTGCACAGGCTGTGTACACGCAAATCACCACAAAAATTTTCCACTGAAGGAGGTAATATCAGTCTGCAGAGCCGGGTGTACTTTGGGTGTCAAACCATTAAAAGGTCACGGGAAATGGGGGGAAATAAACATCTGCAGAGCCGTGAAACACTGGTATATCCCACTATAAGGTCACTAAATTATAATAAAATTAAATTTTAATTAACGTTTTTTGGGTCTTTTGTACTAAACAGTAAAATTTGTAGGGGTATTTTTCAGTCACTTTTTTGGGGAAAATTTGGGGTTTGGTTTTCTGGGTTATAATCAGGCCCATAGAAATAGCGTTTTTGGGAAATGGCAGGCCCTAGAAAAGTGGGTTTTTGTTTGGAACAGTTTTTATGGTGAGATGTATGGTGGGTATTTTGCCCCATTGTATTAATCTACATTTTCTAACAGCATGCCTGGTACATGGTCGTGGTCAGGGAGGGGGTGGGGACCCTATCCAAAAGTTTGCTATGGGGCCCTGACTTCTCTAGTTACGCCCCTGGCTGAAGGTAGTAGTTATGGTACAAGCATGGTTTATTAGGATTACAATATGGTTTCTGTATTTAGGCTCAGTGTGGTAGTTATATTGGGCAGCAGTATGGTGGTTCTATTTGGTCACTGTATGGCATTATATTTTGGACACTGGATGAGATTTGGTGGTATGAATGGTAGTACTATCTACTAACTGTATTGAATATTATTTCAGGATATGGTTATTCTATGTATCGCGATCCCTGTACAGCATAATGTGCCCTATATACAGAGCAAATTAAATTTGGGGACGATCACTTACAGTATATTACTACACATTATGGCTTGCGATTGTACTGTCATTGCGAACGCTCCTAAGAAAGGTTGATGAAAAATAAACCACTGTTTACTGTCATGCAGGCAAACCACTAGAGAGTCATATGGCCACTGGGACCCTGGGAGCTGAAACAGGTTTATGTACCATGTATTTTTAGAGTAGTGTTGTCATAAACCAGCTCACGCTTTGTCATTAACAAATTAATGTGGTAGGATCTGCGCTGTAATCCAGGAGGCACTGGTTAAACAGACTTTTTACGATGTCCAAACGATGAGAGGCCAGCATCAATTGTAGAAGATGGAAACTTTTATAATTCTTTACATTAGGTGAGAGGAGGGGAACATCTCTCCTTATGGAGAGCACCAGTTTAAGGTGTGTGAGTGATTGTTGCCATTTAGTCCTCACTACTCAGCCATCTGCCATATCACAAGGCATTATTGAAAGGAGCTGGAAAGCTCACTGCGCCCTCTATAGTTGTAACAAATCTCAATTTACTTCTGATTCACTGATCTTTGCGAAGGCAAAAAGGAATAATTGTCAAGCAATATTGCTACGACAGTGTCTTGTGACCGCTGTTTCGGGGTGTTTGCCCCTCATCAGTGTAGAGCAGAGCGATATTGGCTTGACTGGTGAGGCAATGAGTGGGTATGAGGAGGGGATCATCTCTTGCCTTATGGAGAAGCACCATTTAAGGTTTGTAGTTGTTTTGTATTGCCTTTAAGCCCCACTACTCAGCATCTGCATATTCCAAGGCATAAAGGATAAAGGAGCTTGGAAAGCTACTTGCGCCCTTCTATAGTTGTAACAAATCCTCAATTTACTTCTGAATTCACTGAATCTTATGAGAAGCAAAACAGGGTAATAATTGCTCAAGCCAATATTGCTCATTCTACATACGCGTTTCGGTGTTTTTTGCCCCTCATCAGTGTAGAGCAGAGCGATATGAGGCTTGACTGTGGGATGGCAATGAGTGGGTACAGAGGAGGGGAAACATCTCTCCTTATGGAGAGACCATTTTAAGGTGTGAGTTTTGTGTTTTGCCTTTTAGCCCACTACACAGCAACTGCAATATCACAAGGCATTATGTGGAAAGGAGCTGAAAGCTCACTGCGCCCTCTATAGTTGTAACAAATCCTCAATTTAACTTTCTGATCACTGAATCTTTGAGAAGCAAAAAGTAATAAATTTCAAGCCAATATGTGACTCATGTCTACATACGCGTTTCCCGGGGTTTTGTGCCCCTCATCAGTTGTAGAGCAGAGCGATATTTGGCTTGACTGGTGGGAGGCAATGAGTGGGTATGGAGGAGGGGCACATCTCTCCTTATTGAGAGACACCAGTTAAGTGTGTAGTGTTTTGTTTTGCCTTTTAGCCCACTACTCAGCATCTGCATATCACACAGGCATTATGGGAAAGGGAAGCTTGAAAGCTTCACTGCGCCCCTCTATAGGTTGTAAGCAAATCTCAATTTTACTTCTGATTCACGAATCTGTTGAGAAAAGTCAAAAAAGGAATAATTTGTCAACCAATATTGCTCATCTACATAACGCGTTTCGTGTTTTTGCCCCTCATCAGTGTAGAGCAGACTGATAAGGCTTGACTGGTGGAAGGCAAATTGATTGGGTATGAGATGGGAACATACATCTTCCTTATGGAGAGCACACAGTTAAGGTGTGTAGTGTTTTTGTTTTGGCCATTTTAGGGGCCCACGTAATCCAGGACATCTGCAAATCACAATGCATTATGAAAGGAGCTGAAAGCTCACTGCGCCCATTCTAATAGGTTGTCAACAAAACCTCAATTTACTTCAGATTGCTACTGAAATCTTTAGAAGCGAAAAAGGAGATAAGTGTCAAGGTGCCAATATTGCTCATGCTACATACGGCGTTTCGGGGTATTTGCCCTCATCAGTGTAGAGGCAGAGCGATGATTGGCTTGACTGTGTGGGTTGGAGGGCAATGAGTGGGATATGAAGAGGGGAACATCTCTCCTTATGGAAGCACCAGGTTAAGGTGTGAGAGTTTTGTTTTGCCATTTATAGAGCCCACAACTCAGCATCTGCCATATCACAAGGCATTATGGGAAGAGGAGCTGGAAAGCTCGACTTGCTGGGCTCGCCCTCTATAGTGTTGTAAACAAATCCTCAATTTACTTCTGATTCACGAGAATCTTTGGAAGAAGCAAAAAGGAATAATTGATCGAAGCCAATAATGCTCAATCAACATATAAGCCGTTTCGTGGTTTGCCCCTCATCAGTGTAGAGCATAGCGATATTGGCTTGAACTGGTTGGGAGCAGGGAGTGGGTATGAGGATGGGAACATTCTCTCCTATATTGGAGATGCACCAGTTTAAGTGTGTAGTGTTTTTGTTTAGCCTATTAATGCCCACTACTCACATCTGCATATCACAAGGCATTATGGGAAAGGAGCTGGAAAGCTCACCACTGCGCCCTCTAATAGTTTTTAACAAATCCTCAATTTCTTCTGATTCAACTGAATCTTGAGAATCACAAAGGAATAATTGATCAAGGCCAATATTGCTTCATTCTTACAATACAGCGTTTCGGGGTTTTTGCCCCTCATCAGTGTAAAGACAGAGGAGCGATATTGGCTTGACTGTTGGAGGAGGCAGATGAGTGGGTATGAGAGGGGAACATCTCGTCCATATGGAGATCACCAGTTTAGGTGTGTAGGTGTTATGATATTGCCGTTTTAAGCCCACTACTCGAGCATCAGCAATAAATCACAAGGCATTATGGGAAAGATGCCTGTGGACAGCTCACTGCACGCGCCTCAATAGGTTTGTAACAAATCCTCAATTTACTCTGATTCACGATTTAAACTATGAGAAGCAAGAAAAGGAATAATAGTCAAGCCAATATTGCTCGATGATCAGCTACATACGACGTTACGGGTTTTGTGCCCCTCATCAGTGTAGATGCAGAGCGTAATTGGGACTTGTACAGGTGGGAGGCAATGATTGGGTATGAGGAAGGGGAACATCTTCCTAATTGTTGCAATAAATGGCAAAACCAAAAACACTACACACCTTAACTGTTGCTCACCATAAAGGAGAAAAGATGTTCCCCTCACTCATACCCACTTCATTGGCCTCCCACCAGTCAATGCCCAATCTCGCTCTGCTCTACACTGAATGAGAGGGCAGAACACCCCGAAACGCTAAATGTAGATGAGCAATCTTGGCTTGACAAATATTCCTTTTTCTTCTCAAAGATTTCGACTGAAACAGAAAGTAAATTTGAGGATTTGTTTACAACCTATAGAGTGGCGCAGTGAGCTTGTCCAGCTCCTTTCCCATAAAGCCTTGATGATATGCAGAAGCCTGTGTAGTGGGCTAAAAGGCAAAACAAAACACTACACACCTTAACTGGTGTCATCTCCATAAGAAGATGTTCCCCTCCTACATACCCACTCATTGCCTCCCACCAGTCAAGCCGAATACTCTACTGCTCTACACTGATGAGGGGCAAAACCCCGAAAACGCGTATGTATGATGAGGCAATATTGGCTTTGACAATTATTCCTTTTTGCTTCTCAAAGATACATGAATCAGAAGTAAATTGAGGATTTGTTACAACCTATAGAGGTTCGCAGTGAGCTTTCCACCTCCTTACCCATAATGCCTTGTTATATGCAGATGCTGTGGAGTGGGCTAAAATGCAAAACAAAACACTACACACCTTAACTGGTGCTCTCCATACGGAGGAGATGTTCCTCCTCATACCCACACATTCCTCCCACCATAAGCCAATATCGCTCCTGCTCTTACACGGATGAGGGGCAAAACCCCGAAACAGCGTTATGAAATGACAATATATGGCTTTGACACATATTCCTTTTTGCTTCTCGAAAGATTCAAGTGAATCAGAAGTAAATTGAGGATTTGATTACAACCTATCAGAAGGCGCAGTGAGCATTTCCCAGCTCCTTTCCCATTAATGCCTTGTGAATATGCAGATGCTGAGTAGTGGGCTAAAAGTGCAAAACAAAACACCTAACACACCTTAACTGTGCCGTCCATAAGGAGAGATGTTCCCGCTCGCTCATACCCACCAATGCCTCCCACCAGTCAATGCCAATATCGCTCTGCTCTACAACACTGATGTGGTCAAAACCCCGAAACGCGTATGTAGATGAGCAATATTGGCTTGACAATTAATTCCTTTTTTTTGCCTTCTCAAAGATTCATAGAATCAGGAAGTAAATTGAGGAATTTGTTACAACCAATAAGGGCGCAGTGAGCTTTCCAGCATCCTTTTCCCATAATGCCCTTGTGAATATGCATATGCTGAGTAGTGCTAAAAAGGGCAAAAACAAAACACTACAGCACCTTAACTGGTGTCACTCCATAAGGAGAGATGTACCCTCTCCTCATACCCACACAATTGCCTCACCACCAGACAAGCCAAATCGCTCTCTCTACACTTATTGAGGGCAAAACCCCGAAACGCGTATGTAGATGCGATAGCAATATTGGGCTTGACAATTAATCCCTTTTAGTCTTCTCAAAGATTCAGTGAATCAGAAGTTAAAATGAGTGTGATTTGTAACAACCTATAGAGGCGCAGTGAGCTTTCCAGCTCCCTTTCCCCATCATGAGCCTTTGATTAATTAGGTGAGTAATAAAAGACTGACGCATTTTGATTGGTGCTGGCTCTCCATCGTTTTGGAATCGTAACAGTCTGTACCAATGCTATGTCTGTCCCGGCATACATGACCTTCTGACCTTGTCGGACAAGGTGTAACACTGTGTAAATGTCTTTGCAAGCACATTTCTATTACAGCTTGTGCCACCATTAGTTTCCTGATGACATAAGCAATCAATGCGATCAGCTATCATCGCTGACGTTCTACAAGCAACTTGTGTGGCCTATGTTAATGAGCCTTTAGTGTGGGTGTATACTGGCTCATTGTCTTGGAGAGCATTAGCTGTAAATACAATAACCTCTGTCTCCTTCCTCCTCCTTCTGACTTTAAAAAGAGGAGAACCCTGTCACATAAGTTTTATGCGCCCGGTTGCTGAAGGGCAGCACAACTTAGTGTCAGAAAACCATGCTGTGTTTTCCAGCACTGTGTGTCCCTTATTCTGATAAAAGGCAGCAGTTTTATAGAACAAAGTGAAGTGCCACAAAATCTTTATTCAGGAGCAGGTCTTATTTCGCCCACCCAGCCAAAGGGCTAGCCCCGCCCAAACCTGGGCAGTTAAATTCACCTGTTTCTACTATTCAAGAGTAATAGATACATCAGTAGTGAGGTGGGCTGGCATTGAAAAATGACTTTTATATGACTTTTCTGGCTGAAACCTGCAGATTTGAGCATTGAAATATACTAAAACAACAGCATCTTTACAGACTATGGGACACAAGAAGTGTGTGCTCAGCGCTGGAAACATCACATCTGCCACTAGCTTATTCTGTCCTCAGCAAGGGGGGCATAATCTATGTGACAGGTTCTCTTTAAGTCCTGATATACAGGGTCCTCTTTCCCTCTGTACCAATTGGTTGGTTATTTAGTGTCACTATTGTATTTATTTTGATATTACATTATGTATATAGACCCCCTTTTGAATGTGCAGCACACTGGAATTAATGACACTTTAAAATATTTGTACAAAATATTAGTTTATTAGTTATCATGTGTAAAATGAGTCACAGAGTGTAATGAAAAATGATGAGGAACTTTGCAGTCATGCCTGTTAAAAGAATCAATGTTTCTATGTCAAAACAAAGTCTTAGTACTATATGAACATGTGCAGCATATGGCTGAATAGACATCTCCACAGACATCTGAACTCACCAGGTTGACACAGCTGGAGGTCCAAACTTGTTTATTCGGCAAAACACTGAATGAACTACATTTCCTGAAGGTCAAACAGCTCTACTTTGTTTAGAACAGCTAGGAAATACTGTGAAATACTGCTCACATAGATAGCACTGTATAACTAATATAAAATATATGCTATGGCAATAGTAAACATAGTTTAACATATGAAAAATCTTCTGCTCTGCAACCTGTAATGCAGAAAAAAAGATAACAAAAACAATGGGCATAAATCAATGCAAAAAGGCTGTAAGAAAGACTGCAACTTCAAGTGCTGGGTTTGACGTAGTAAAAGATCTGAAATAGTCTGCTGAAAGTCTTTGCATCTCCATGCCTGACACTGTTAGAACCTTACCCATCCTTGCTGGAGACTTTAGTAATTTGTCCCATGTGACCATATATTTACAATGTAAATGCTTATCTTATGAACATATACCAAAACCCCAGCAGTATGTTAATGCTCCTGTGTCTGACACATTCCAGGGCTCTCGGTAAAAGCTAGAGGTATTCTTTCCTCCATAAAATCCAAAAACAATTGGTTTTACACATTCCACTAGTATCTTATATAAAAGAATACTGGGTATATGTAGCCTCTAAGTACCAGGTGGGGAGTAAGGTGGTGCGGTACAGGATCATGAGAAGCTCAATACTCAGAGGGTGTAACTTTTAAGTTACAGCTGACACTTGCTGTCCGTGACCAGGATCAACATAAATGCCTAGTCCCTGTGCTGTTGATGGCTGATTAAAACCACCCTCCCATTACCCGATCATCTATCCCCCCTCCGCCAATATACAGTAATGTGTCGTGCTAACAAGTTGTATACATAGCATCAATGGAATAAATATACGGTCCCCTAGCTTGCCACATATAGTACCTATTGTGCCTCATCAGGATGAAATAGAAAATCAAAAACTGGTATATTGCAGTACAGTGTACTAGGGATATGTGTCACCGAATGGTCCACTGCCCTAGGAGGACAACATTTTATCAAAGAAAAATGAATCATTTTAAATATGGTTTAGTCACCATTTCTTTTCAATAAAAGGTAAATAATTGACATACATTATTACAATTTATATCTTTTTTGAGGAGGCAAAAAGGAGGCGACAGTAAAACCCTTTAAGGGTTTGTTGCTGATGTTTGGACCTAGGTAGGAAGATCTATCAAAGTTTAGCCCATAGAAAACAAATCTGATCCAATTTTCTTAGTTTCTTATTGGATTCAATGCTGTAGCACACCAAATGCAAAAACCATAATGGCACTTGTTGAAATGTATCTTAAAACTACCATACCTTTCTGTTAAAACTTAAATTTGCATTGAAATTAAAGTCCATTTCATCTTTGAGAAAATTGCAGTTTTTAAAAACTAAGACAATTCACCATAACTCAAATCTAGGATATGAGTCAGATTTACTAAAAACTTTCTAATTACAAGACCTTCAAACTTAATTGCATTGCATAACTTTCAGCAGCAAGTTTCTTATATTTCAAATTTTTTTAATTAAAGTTTCAACAACTTAATTATACAACATTTTTCAACAGGAAAAAACAGGGATTTTAGATGAAAGTGAATACACAATACAATTATTGATTATAATTAAAGAACAAGAGAAAAGTTTCTGTATTGGTAGCATTAATTTGTTTGCATCTCTTAATAATTATAAATGAATAAGTATATTAAAAATATGAATGAAGAGAAGAGAAGAAGAAAAAAACAAAATAAAGCACGACAAACTAAATGAGTTGGAGGGCACTAGTAAGAATAGGAGAGGATTTGAAGACCCATAGAACCAACCACCCTCCTGTAGATTATAAGGACCAATGCAGTTTGAAAAGAGCACCCACTGGGTATTAGGAAGTGTCCTTGAGGTGAATAAAGCAAGCCTCCAACTGATTTTATGTTCAAGGTACCATGTGGCAGACTGACAGTCAGGATCGGAGTCTTATCATCGTTTGTGAAGCATATTAATAGGCTGCCAGGATAAAAAAACAAAAAAAACATTATATAAACTCTAGATTCTTATCTGGAGGAGATTCCATCCAAAAGAAAGTGAAAAAACAAAAATGTTAGAGTTTTTTTTTTAGAAGATGATGTATAAGGATGGAGAAGTGTAGGACCTTATCTACGTTTGTAAGAATTGAATATTCTGCAGTGTGCTTCCGATACCCAAAAAATTTATTTTTTATTGAGTAGCCGTTTTTTATTTTTTTCTATGCAGAGGGATCCGTAAGTCCGTGTCTATTGGCAGACTACAGAACCATTCTGAATTCCTAAACGCAATTCCGGGCAGCTGAGGAGAATGTCCGCAAGAATTCAGTAACAGATCACCCTCTTTTTCTCAGTTGCTATGGCTGTGGGGAAAGTTTCACCCAGCTAATCCATTGGCAATTGATAGCCTATTGTAAGCGGGTGGTTTGATTGGCGGTCAAGAACTTAATACATCAGGCCAGAATATATAATAAAAAATGAAAGGATTTATTACATAAATAAAATAGGAATGATATAGATGCCGTTACAGAGTTATCGATCATAGTCGTACAAGTGATAAAGTGGGATGCCCCACTGAACCACAGAAGTACACCCAGACGTCGCTTGAGAACACAGGGTTGCTGGGCGCAATGCCATGCCCCCAGCCGAAACTAGCTCTCAATGGCACATCAAGCCTTTTTAATCTCTAGTCAAGCTAGACTCCCATTACGCTTTAGGAAGCCCAAACCTAGTATCCCTCATGTCTGAGTTGTCTAGGTCAGTGATACCAAGACTTCAGAATTAACTGACCTCCATACATGGGGCGGTATAGATGCTTGAGAAGTAATTGTAGTGAGCATCATGCTTCTGATCAGTAATGTGGGGTGGGAGAGATCGCTATGAACTACTGAATGGCAAAGCAGGGATTACCAAGTCAAACACTTGAGCAGAAATATACCAAAATGGACAAGTACAGCTGTCCCCTCGCGCGTCACAGTCAGCAAATACACTGATTTATACTTTGATACATTTTTTTCAGAAAACATGCGACTCTTGGTCCCCATGTTTTCTGAAAAAAACATTGCAGACCAAAAATCTCAAAAGATTTTTCATATATTTGTAGATATTCATAAAATGCTTCTTTGAGATGTCCATGTGTTATCCATTGCCCTTTTTGGTTAGTGGTGTGCCACTGGTGTTGGACTGTGGGACATATGAATCCAAGGTGTGCCGCACCATGCCAGTGGCACCCAGGAATCGCAGTGTTTTTTTTACAGAAATGTATTACTTGCAGGATTATACGTTGTAATTTGGCACATATGTTTAGCTATTAAACAATATAAGGAGAAGTAGATACCTCCATTTTGGTTTTCCTGCGCCGCCACCGTCCACGGCTGTTATATCAATGCACTATGCTTTGAGAGGTTGATGCTTTTTCTATTTTTCTCTCTGCATTTTGGGGGCCCAAATTTGGCACAGTGAGAGGTCTGAAGTTGACCAGGTGGAGAATAATATAGAGTAGGACCACCCAACTGAGATCCCGTTGTAAGCCGTGGGTGGCTTGAGCATTTTTTGGCCAAAAACATGCGGACCAAGAATCTCAAAGTTTTTTCATATATTGTAAATATCCATGGACCTTCTCATCCTGATAGTATCAAGCTGCTGCTAATTTTACCTTGGCGTGTTATGAAAAAACATATTTTTCTGTTTATAATTTTCTGTTTATAATTGTTTAATTGTCACATTAATGTGGGGAGAGACAGTGGGCTATTACACTGTACAGAAAAAATTATGAAGCCAGATGCTCTTATTTCTGCACATGTATAGTATAGGTTATATATCTCCTTTTATGATAAACAGTGTAAAGATTTTTTGGCTTGGTGATATTTAGAATAGCATACATTTTTAACAGCTTTCTTTGATTTTCCTATTGCGCATCACATATACTGAACAGGATTTTCTGTTCATGCCTTCTTCAAATACCTCAGTACTGTTGATATTATGATGGTTAACAGTTCCAAGATCTCACTATTACAACTTGATGTGACTAATATCCTTAAAGGATCTTATATTGCCAAAAAAAAAAACTAAAAAAAACAAGTGAAATGACTTAAAAATGGCTCTATGGCATAATGCTCTGATGAGGCACAAAACCTTGTTTTTTTTCCTTGCTTGTACAAAGGTTTTAAATAGGTTGTGTTTTATTTCAGATAGAACACTGTTCTGTAATTCTCAAAACTTTGCATGGTTCTTTTGACATATATAGTGAAAGAAATAATTATTTGATCCCTTTCTGTTTTTGTAAGGTTGCCCACTGACAAAGACATGAACAGTCTATAATTATAATAATAATAACAATAATCATTGTATAAATACATTTATTTGCATTTTGCTAAGAGAAATAAGTATTTGATCCCCTACCAACCATTAAGAGTTCTGGCTCCTACAGACCAGTTAGGCGCTCCTAATCAATTCGTTACCTGCATTAAAGACACCTGTCTTAAATAGTCACCAGACAGCTAGGTCTTCCAGCAAGACAATGACCCAAAACATACAGCCATGGCAACAAAGGTGGTCATGGAGTGACCTAGTCAATCTCCAGACCTTAATCCCATAGAAAACCTATAGAGGGAGTTGTAGCTCCGAGTTGCCAAGGCACAGCCTCAAAATCTTAATGATTTAGAGATGATCTGCGAAGATGAGTGGCCCAAAACTCCTCCTGACATGTCTGCAAACCTCATCATCAACTACAAAAATCATCTGACTGCTGTGCTTGCCAACAAGGGTTTTTCCACTAAGTATTAAGTCTTGTTTGCCAGAGGGATCAAATACTTTTTTCTCACTGCACAATGCAAATAAATTTATAGTGTGTGATTTTCTGGATTTAATTTTAGATACTCTATCTCTCAATGTTAAAATTAACCTACCCTTAAAATATAGGCTGTTCATGTCTTTGTCAGTGGGCAAACTTACACAATCAGCAAGGGATCAACTATTTATTTCCTGCACTTTACCTTAAGTCCTTATCTTTTACAGTAAGATTCTTACTACTTGTGAAGGTTGACCCAGGTGTGTCAGTCTCATTCAGTATAAAATTTGGGTTATTTTTAGCTTTACTTATGTCGTAATGACTTTTAATAAAAAAGAAGAAATTTGGGAAGGTGGTTTATTTTTTGGATCCACATCTCCTTTGTACAGCATGGTCATTTGGCCACCTCAGGATTAATGCCATTCAAGATAGCTTAGACCAAGTATATGTTGATCTGTATTAACCAGCTCTAGTTTACAAAAGGTGATTGTAATTATCTGAAGGTTTATTGAATGTTCTTCTTGGAAAAGGTTGTAACTTTTTTGAAGTATGTACACCTGTCACATTTTTGAAAATATTATACCTTTTCATAGGACAACGCTGAAGATATGACACTTTAATACAATGTAAATGTAGCCAGTATACGTTAAAATGTAACATGTAAATTTGATGAGCCCTCAAAATAACACACGGCTATCAATGCCTACACCACTGGCAACAAAAGTGAGTACACCCCTAAGTGAAAATGGACAAACTGTGCCCAAAGTGTCAGTATTTTGTGTGGTCACCATTATTTTCCAGGACTGCCTTAATTCTCCCAGCCATGGAGCACTAGAGCTTCACAGGTAATAGCCACTGGAACCCTCTTCTACTCCTCCATGACCACATCACGGATGCTCAATGGGGGG